>BLKR01003540.1:0-141122 GCA_011170035.1 Teleogryllus occipitalis | reverse complement strand
TTTATAACTATCTCAAAAAACACTTAGCCATTATAAAGGAGTGGTGCTTAAACAGCACATACATTCTTACATGAATTTTAAATTTGCAATTTTCAAAAATTCAGAGTGTTCAATGAAAATGAGACCCACACCATTCTTTTAAGTGTTCCTTCTTCTGTCTGCGGAAATAATTCAAGAAAAAATTTTGGAGCAGTTTTTAAGGACAAAATGGTTTAAAAAAGTTTCAAATTGCCTATATTTCACGCAAAATTACATGAAAATTCTCATATTTTTGAAAAACTGAACATGGCCTTTCTTCAAGTTCTCTCTTTAAAGAACAGATTTCATTTAAAAAAAAAAAATCATCTTGAATATTGTAGTTGTAGGAAGATGCCTCAAAAAATTGCACTTTTGCAATTTTTGGAAAATCAGGGATTTCAACGAACATGAGACCTGCACCATTCTCTTAAGCGATCTTACCTTTATCTGAGGATAAAGTTTAATCAAAAAATTTGGAGCTATTTTTGATAAAATTTTGAAAATATTTTTGAAGTTTCATGTAAAGTACCCTCAAAAATCAAAATATCCATTTGAAATTCCCAAAGCCCGTTCAGGTTGAAAGTCATTCAGATTGATTAAGGAACATCAATTTTGGAGAAAATTGGCTGAACGGTTTGGGCGCTAACATTGACCACAGGAGGATGGACAGACAAACGTTTTGCCATCAAATGATTTTTTGATATCAAGGGCCCATAAAACATTGATTCCAGCAACACATGTTAGTGGATGTAGGAACATGGCTTATTCACTTTTTCATTATTAGGGCCCAGCAATAAGAGTTTCTCTGCCAAAAATTCTGGCGCGCAATTTCATAACTTTCTCTTCTTGCAAAGTAAGTGAGAGAAAGTAAAAACAGTAATAAACAGCTGTTAATCTGGCCTTGGAATTATCAAGTGAAACCTCTACCAATGTCACATAATCTTCTTACCATATGTTTCTAGGATAAATAATTTTCTTTGTAAAAAGTTTTTTTATTTAAAATTTGATAAAAAATTAGGAATAAATTACCTCTTAAACAAAATCTGGTTCAAAATGTCACAGATAAAATCTCTTTAACTGATGATGAAAATATAGTGCCTTAATTGTGATTAATCTGTCTCCTATGTGGGACAGACAAAATGTGCTCTCAAATTAAGAATAAAAGAACATGTTAACAACATTAAGGAGACAAAATTAAACTCAATTTTTTTACACCACATTGATTCTGCTCATCCTTTTAATTTTAGATAATGAACCCAGAAAATATTCAAGATTAATCTCACAAACATTACGTATAAAGACATACAATATTATATGCGCAAGTTTTCTTGAGCCCTGGAATACCTACCCCCACTTCTTTGCCAACATTATTTGAACTAAGAATAAATGATAGCAACTAGTGTTATAGACAAAATCTGATAACCAGAAATTTTTGCTCCTTTGTAACAGAATCTATTTTGCATTGAAAAATGAACTATAAGTTTGATAAAAAGTTTCTTTTGTCAAAATAACCAAACTCCCCACTCTTGCAACTAATGTAGTGAGAGCTCAAGAAAATATGTGCAAATAACACCATTATTCATTAACATTTATGACAATGTCCTGTCAAAAATAGGAAAACCCTAACACTTTTATTCTTTAGTAAATCAATATTTCTTCTTGATTGTCAATATATGTTTACAAATAAAAGTATCCCAAGTTTTTTATGACAATCATTTATTTATTTCAGCTATTGCACAACGTTTCGTAACTCGTTTTGTTACATCATCAGGTGCTAAACTTAGTGAGGGAACGCTATCCATTGAATTATCTCTACAGCAGAACATTCAAGGAAACATTATGAAATACTACACTCTCCCTCAGTCGATACCACATAACTAACCGTTACGAACCTGTGTTAAGATCTGAATTTTGATCCCTTGTTCGAATTTTGTGAGTGTGATCGCTTCGGGCAAAATAATTTGTTTTTTCTAGCCTAACCTGAATTTCCTTCCAAGTTGGTTGACCTACGTACGATTTAAGATAACGATATAAATGTGAACGATCCGACAACAGTGGCTAGATTTTTTAATCAATACTTTTCGAGAATTGCTGCCGATCTTACAAAGGGTCTTCTGCCACAAGATTCAATATCAGACATTTCCCCCAAAATTTTAGACACGATGTTTGTTTCCGAAACTTCTTCCTATGAAATTCTCAAAATAATCGGTACGTAAACTAAAGCCCAACGCCTGCCATTATACACCCGTTAACTCAGATATTTAATGCATCCTTATGCACCGGAACTTTTTCAGATATTTTCAACACAGCTAAAATTAAGCCGCTCCTCAAAAAAGGCAACAAAAATGAAATTCAAAATTATCGGCCCATTTCTCTTCTATCAGTTTTTTCAAAAATATTAGAGAGACTTTTTTACGTACGAATTGAAACGTTTCTCACTAAACACGACGCGCTTTCAGATTGCCAACATGGATTTAGAAAATCAAAATTAACGGAAACAGCCATATATTCTTTTCTTAAATATGTCGCCTCATCATTGGACCAAAACGAAGCAACTATTGGATTATTTTTAGATCTCTCAAAAGCTTTTGAGGTCATTGATCATGACATTTTACTTTCAAAATTACCTTCCTATGGAATCCGCGGTATTGCCCTAGATTGGTTATGTTCATACCTTAAACAACGATCTCAGAGAGTGGAAATACCTTACTGGAATGATGGAACATTATGTACACACCTTTCCGACTCTTTGCCAATTGCACGTAGAGTTCCTCAAAAATCGATTTTAGGCACTATTCTCTTCTTACTATACGCAAATGATATGCCCTCGACGATTCGAAACGGAAGAACAGTTCTCTTTGCGAATGATACGAACATTCTTTGCAATAAAGAAACCGTAAATAGTACAATATCAGGAGTTTCAAATTGGTTCCGAAATAACAAATTAATAGTAAATGAAAAGAAAACGGTTTTAATGCAGTTTTCCATTACAAACAAACATTTCTGTGCTCCATTGAAAATGAACGGTGTACCATTGACTGACGCTAAGGCAACAAAATTTTTAGGTCTCTCAATTCAGTCAAACCTTAAATGGAACGTCCATTTAAATTAATTGAACACAAAATTAAGTTCATTATGCTATGCGTTCAGAATTCTTTCAAATTCAATCAGCCTTCATACTGCTCGTTGTGTATATTTTGCGAATGTTCATTCACGCCTGAGATATGGCATAATATTCTGGGGAAATACATCTTATAGCTCCCAGACTTTTAGATTACAAAAAAGAATTGTACGAATAATAACCAAATCCCACCCATGTGATTCTTGTAAGCCTCTCTTTATTAATCTAGGAATTTTACCATTACCTTGTCTCTTGATTTACGAATCAGTAGTTTTAGTCAAAAATGACTTGCTTAAGGGCGGTAATATATTTTCAGAAAACGCCGATGTCTAACACTCGACTTAGAAATCGTATTCATCAGGTGATAGTATCAACAGCTCATTACAAAAAATTCACATACAATACATGTTCATTATTTTACAATACTTTGCCAGATGACATTAAACTATTAAATTCGATAGAAAAGTTTAAATTCCAAATGAAATCGTTTCTGATGTATAACTGTTTCCATACAATTAGAGACTATACTGAGCATCACAAGGAAAGTAACATTAATTTTAACAGTGATATTTATTGCATTATTTATTATTTGGACTATATAAATGTAAACAACCTGTAACAAGTATTGTACTGCACCCTCCGAGTCAATGACCCCCATCTCGATCAGGTTTTTCGTCCAGTTTCGCTGTTACATTGAGCAAATGCTGAGATGGCCCCTTGTTTTGCTTCTGGGCATAAATGTAACTTCCTTATCTGTGCACGTCTTCTAGAATTCAGTGAGAAATCTAGTTATTCAAATTATCGTTCTCCATGTTGTCGTGGCAGGAAGTATTATTCCTTGACGAAGGACATGAAGAGGGATAAGATCCCAAATTTATTGCTTATTTATCCTTGAAAATTACATCGGAGCGGATTTTTTACAATCTTTGCAAAACACGCTAATTTTTTTATGTATTCAAAATTCAAGTAGTATATGGCTTAGTGTAGGGATCATAGAAATTTGAAAACGTGCACAGAATTCACTTCCCCATAGCATGTCACACAGTTTTTATGTTTTTGGCGTAAAATAAATAAATAAAAGTTCCAGCACATCGGAAAGACCCAGATTGTGGACGTAAGATAAGAAGAAAGAGAGTTTATAGCAGTTCTCCAAACGTAAATGTTCTTCCTAAACGCTCTGGTAAGTTATTTATATTAGAGGACTTCATGCACAGAACATCTCTCAAACTACTTCAAAATTACTCATTTAAACGAAAGCTTTAAAAATTGCAATAAAATTACTCGCTTCTGACTTTAAAGCTTCTCAGTGAATGAATAAAGAAATTTCGTACTCATTTTGAAATGATGTCTAGATATAGACGATGATGTAAAGTTATATCATGCACATTCTTGCACACAATGGATCTATAAACATCCCTAGCGACCAAAATGTCGTCCTCGTGAAACGTTGTCGATGATGACCTTAATGGAGAAAACAAAATAAACTAAAAGGCTAGAAAACCGAATCAAAAAATCCAGAAAGCAGAAATGACACGTTCTTTGAAAATTTTTGAGTACTCAATTGATTTCGGAAACATCATAGTCGTATTTTCCTTCCAAGTATCTCGGCGTCTTTCCAATAAATATTGCCAGATATACCGCACTTCGTTTTTTGTCGAGGTTTTGTTTGCATTATGTATTGAGCCACGCCGATTGTACAAAATTTCATGTAATTTACTTTCTAAGCTAATGGAAATAATTTTTTAAATGTTCGTAATAATAAGCGACAATTAAAAACAGACCAAAGAACAAACCCATGAACGAGACATTCGGCATCACCGATTGTAATCCAGAAGAAATCAATACTCCAGAAGTTAAAGTAGATCATAGTAAATAAATATCAAACGACATGACAGATATAAAAACAGGTCTCTTATTAGTGTCTTATTAAATAAAATATTTCATGAATGTTTTCTGTGTCATATAACAGTGAGAAATTCAAGTTACAACAACAACAATAGTATCAACTAGTTGGACCCGTGCGAACGTTCCGCATTTTGAAAATTATTACTTTACAAATGAAAATTGCTTCATGATGGAACCTAAGTACGAGCGCCCAGGCCTTGAACTGTGCGTTACCTCCATCACATCGTCAAAATATCGTGTAATATGTTTGGCCGTATCGCAGTTCGAATTGTATGAAGATCCCGGGTGGACCGTGGCTCATTTTTTGGGGTATTACTCTGGTGTTGATCAAGGAATCAACTGATTAGAGGAGCCACCTTCGAAAAAATATCGAAATGGTATTGAAAATACTCGCAAAATTGCCGTATTTTGAAAATTTCACATACCTATTTTCGAAATACTAGCATAGTCAGTGTCAATTTACTAGACTTCTTGTCTCTGTATATCTCCAACCACTCATACAATAAATGGTTGTACGATTGGTAATATATGGTACAAAATTATCTATTTTTTATATTACAGCATGAGGAGCCTAGCGCGTGCTTCTGTGTGTTGCGGGTTGTATGCAGGCGCCTAGGTGTTGCGGGGTTGCATATGCGCCTGTCTGACCTTGATATAATTTGCTATTCACATCATAAATGCTACATCGCTATATAGAGGGGTCGAAAATGATCACTTTCATCTAATGAACTTTTATATTTTTTTCTAGTGAGCACTTTCATTTAACGGAATTACGCATGTGGTATTTATCGCTGATTGTTATGCAATCCCGTGTTCACAAATGTTCGTGGGCAGAAGAAATCTTGATTGTGTTAAGACGGCTCCACACATTCGGCATTCGCCGAGCAGCGAGCTAGGTCTCGCCCAATCCCGAGCAGCTGACGTGTTTGGCGAATGTTAGCTCCCTTTGATGTGTCCAAAAGACCGACACGCGGTGGCTAGGGCGAACCCCGAATGTTCGTCACTCGGCAAATAGCAAACAAGTCATCCACACTACTTGGGATTCGGCGAGCGGTTGCTTGGTGTTCGCCGAATAACGAATGTGTGGAGCCGCCTTTAGAAAATGACTTGCCGATCATCTGTGCATACGGGTTGCCTACACGCCAGAGGCAACTGCCACATGTATAAATGCATTTAAAATCGTTTTATGCAGTTTCCTACTACATGTTCATTGGCAAAAAGTTATTATTTCCAAGCCCTCTGCATGTCTCAGAGGTGTGTAACATTTATTCTGAGATACCTGACTAGTTCTTTCCAAGTGCAATAATGATACATGAAATAGTAATGAAATGGAAAAATAAAACTTCGTACGGAGAAATTCTTTAGCATCTCTTCCACTGAACCACTCCACACTTTTTGTTGTTTGGTCCTTGTTCGATCGTTTGATCAGTAATGACCTGTGTGGATGTCTTTTTCAGGTAGCTAAGTCTTATCTTTATTTATTTATTTATTTATTTATTTATTTATTTATTTATTTATTTATTTATTTATTTATTTATTTATTTATTTATTTATTTATTTATTTATTTATTTATTTATTTATTTATTTATTTATTTATTTATTTATTTATTTATTGATTTATTCATTCATTCATTCATTCATTCATTCATTCATTCATTCATCTATCCATTCCAAGAAAGACAGAAAGAAAGAAAGAATCAATATTTAAATAAATGAATGAATATACTTTTATTTAAATTTGTATTTATTTATTCTTTCTTATTTTCTTTTATTCTTTCTTTCATTCACACTTTCTTTCATTCATTCAAGCAGTAATAAATGTTTAATTATCTAAAATATGGTCATCTTTACCCCACAATACGATACTGCAGTGCATTTTGCTAGCCTATTGTTGTAGGACGACCAGTCACGTGCGCTTTTTTGAATGCTTTCTTTCTTTCTTTGTAGTTTAGTATTTCAATTTTTGTGGATTTTAAGTGAGATCTACGTAATTTGACTCATTTTATTGTGGTTTCGTCAATTTCCAAACCTTTTTAAAGAATACTAACCTTCAAAAAGTAGCGGTGATCAGGGAAGTGAGAATTGTTTTCATTGACAAATATAGTTCACAGATAGTAATTTACATGTATTAAGTGAAATAGAGTTTGTTTAAAATCTTTGATGATGGACTTTATTATTTGTCTCTTCTCGACGGAATACATGTAATTCGGTGTTGTTTTTTGTAATTATTTTTTCGCTGATCCCTTCAACTTCTAATTACTGAATTTTGACTCTAGGTAAATAAATACGCATTTAAGTTTCATCTCCAAAAACTTTGTTTCATTGATAGAAATTGGCGAGGTCGAGATTTTACGTGTCACTTCGCTGTTCATCCGACGCCGCGACGGCCAATGCGCAATGCACCGATGTATGACCGGTTGCCTACACATAGACTGTAAAAGCAAACATTAGCTAACCTCACAGCATTCTCAATATGTGTGCAGCAGATGTAAACAAATACACACGGTCGATGTTTGTTGACGACGGGTAATCGTGAATCATAGCGTCGAGTTTCCTTCATAGACAAATCTGTAGTTTCCCTAAACGAAATAGTAACAGCAAATTTCGTGCCATTACGAACAATATCATAGTAACAGCAAGTGCCATTACGAACGATTTACATTTTGACAATCGTTTTGAACGTTTCGATGCCTCAGTACTACGATATTTTACACATCGTTTCCATGATCAATGCTCGCATAATTTCTTCGGAAAATAATTTACAAAGAATGTAATGAATGTTGAACTCTCCTCGTACAAGAGAAAAATCAAATAACATTACCAGTGATAAAGTTTACTATCGTTGTTTCCATCATTATTAGAGAAACCGGACATTGTTAAGATGTTTTGGACTTGTCCGCGACTGAAAGGAACCGAGTAACGGTAAAGTGTAGGCGTGATCTCAAAAATGGGACATTAACATGATGTGTAAATGTCATTATTCAGGGGATCTGGATGGCTGCGATCGTCAGAGCGCGTACCGACACAATACGACCCTGCCAAGAGCCGCGAATTGGAAACCAGACTTCTGCACTGGCGGACAGCCGCTCGAGGTCTTGCCTTGGGAGCGCAGGCACTTACGCGCCTGCCGCTATTGTCAATCTGGAAGCGATCGAACTCCACCGTCGCCCACGGGCGGTTGGTGTCAGTCGCGTCGCGCTCGCCGCCCGGCGTTGCGCTACGCCGCGTGCCCTTCGCGCGTTCAGGAGATGCTGCAAATCCTCAAGTATTTCCAACCCAATAACCCACCCGTTCCAGCATCGCGTTCGCCGTTCACATTCCAAGTAACTTCATGTCATATAATTAGCAGTGGGAAAGTAGCCTGAACCTCCAAAAGAAATAAGGAATTGCATTGGAGAGAAGAATTTCAAAAGACCGCGTGGAACTTAGTATATCGTTATAAATAAATAAATAAAACTAGAGATGCTACAACAGCACATACTTTCTCGCATTAATTATAAAATTGCAATTTTCGAAAATTCAACGAAACAGGTTCAGCGAAAATGAGACCTGCGACATTGTTTCAAGCGTTCCTTGTTCTACCCATAGAAAACATGTAAAGAAAACATTTGAAGTGGCTTTGGAGAAAATGTCATTTTTAAAAATTCCATTAATTTTTAGCATAAATTAAGCAAAACTTCTTGGGTTTTCAAAAAATTGCACATGACCATTCTTGAAAAGCTTATTATTAAGAACAGATTTTAAGGCAAAAATCTGTCTTGAATTTTGAAATGTTTAAATGTTAAAATTTTATAATTTTCGGAAATACAGAGTTTGCAGGAAGTGAGACTAACACCAATTTTTTACCGTCTTTTGATACATACGAGGAGAAAGTTAAAGAAAAAATTGCAGAGGTTTTTGAGAAAAATGTTTAAAAAATAAAAATTGCCTATAGTAGACGAAAAATTACACAAAAACTACTAATATTTTCGAAAATGTGTACTTTATTTTAAGATTTGTCTTTAAAGATCATATATTAGGAAAATATCTGTATCATCAATATTATAGTTGTAGGAAGACACCTCAAATTTGTTTATATATATATATATATATATATATATATATATATATATATATAAACAAATAAAATTAAACCTTAAAATTTGATGTGCGTAAATGAGAAAGGAAATCCTTCTTAGAAAGAAAACCATCTTGGAGGATGTCAGGGGCATAGAATTAGTATCACACTGTTTTATAAAATAACGCAATTATTACTGAATGCAAAAGTATTGAAAATAAAAGACATGAAAAATGATATGGCAAAATATAGGCACAATATCACAATACTTTTCATTTTAGCAGTTTGGAACTCTCTTTATGTAATTGGAAAGTACATATCCTATAGTTTTTATGAATTTTGAATCTAACATCATAATACAATACCCATATAAATATATACAAATACACCCTAGCATGTGGTCAACGTGCACTAATGCCTAATAAAATTTGTACTGTTGATAAAATATTTACACTTGGAAATATTATAACTTATCACATATATAATTTTATTTTTTACTTAATTTTATTGATTAAGATTTACTTATTTACTAAATTAACTAAATGTTAACTTAACTCAGTTAGTCTTTTCATATTTACCTCCCATAATTATCTTTTATAATTCCCTATCATAATGCCCTCCATAAGATAAGATCATCATCATTCAACTGTTTTCATATTTCCCTCGTAACCCCGATCCTCTCGATCCAAGTAAGTTATGCAGTCTATATCGTAGCTCTGTATCAAAGACAAAAATAAATTTTAACGCATCAGTAAAAAATAAGAGATTTTTTCAACTTCAACGAAGCTGCTAATACGTTCATCGATACGAAACGTTTCAGAATCACAGATGTGCAGTGGATTCGGGTTCTCAGTACTACTCCAGGGCCAATCCAAGTCAATCTTTCAGTGATCTTGAAGATTGGCAAACCATTAAAATACTGAGGAAGGGTGTGCTCCCTGATCATGTTGCAAACTTTCAACCGCAACGTCTTCCAAAGGAAAGAAGGCTAAAGAGGCGAAAAAGAAACGTCTGAAAGCAATGTTACCATTTTTGAACAATGAAAACAAACCTTATTATGAGAATTTGGTGAAATAAATACCCAGAATATCAAAGACGTACAAAATGTAGAATAATTTTTTGCTGTGTTTCATGGATTTGTGAATGACATTCCTGTTTGAATATTACTCATTTTATTCGGGTACCGTACTTAGCACATCCGTATTTACGTAACTAACTAATGACTTACGTTTTTGATTTTCCATGTTTACTATTTTTTCTACATAACTTTAGAACACAACAAATTTTTATATAATACGATATATAAAGATATATTTCAACTGTGCATTTGTATTTTTTCATGAATATTTTGTAAAAATTTGCTTATTTAAAAAAGAAATCCTCAATTATCTCAGAATTAAGATTTTGGCGTTTGACCCGTTATTTACTTCAATGATACAAAAAGTTTTTTTCTGTCGTACATTCGCCATTTTCCAGCGGACGTTTTCAATTAAAATTCTGAGTTGATTTACCGAAGATAAATCGGGATGCAAATGTAAAAGATGTTCATAGTTAAATACACTAATATTCAAGGTGTCTGAAAAAAGTTACAAAGGTCTAGGGTATGTAGAGAAGTCGAAAATGATCAATGTTTGCCAATTGTATGGGAATGTAATGGGAAATTTCATATAACGAAGTTATTTGCTTTCACACATGTAGTATTTATCCCTTATTTTTAGGCAAACTAATTTGTTCATGTGTTCGGCAAGTCACATTATGACTCAGTCAAAGAGAGTTCTTGCGCCTGTCGAACATCTGTGCACACGCACAACTCGGTTCTACCGTCCGTCAATTGCCAACACTTGCGTCTGAACTGTTCAGATTATTTCCCCAAAATTAATATTCCCGATCGATCTAAACGAAATTGAGGCCTTGCGAGTTTGAAACGGATATTTTGGTTTGGGAGAGTACTTTCCGTAAAGCTTTAAAAACATTTACAAAACTGGGTCCACATTTTACTTTCTCGCCCTTACTTCGTAAGAAGAGAAAGTATTGTAATCGTGCGATGGAAAAAGTTGAATTTCGACAGAAAAACTCGTATTGCTGAACCCTTATAACGAAAAAGTGGATAATTCTCCATTCTATGTATAGTAAATTACTTCCTCTAACATGTCAGAATCCATCTTTTGTGAACTCTTGGTACCGAAAAATCGCTTGACGGCAATACGCGTGTCTCCGTCTTTCTGTCTGTAGTGAGAGCTAGCGCCAAAACCGTTCAGACGATTTCCATCAAAATTGATATTCCTGGATCAATCGACACCAAATCTAGGCCCCCTGAGTTTGAAACGGATATTCTGTTTTTTGGGGGTTTCTTGCATGGAGTCACAACATTTTCGAAGTTTTCTCAAAAATCGGTCTAAATGTTGGGATTAACCTTTGTCCTCGAAAAACATAAAGGACACTAACATTCACTACACTACCACACTTGCCGGGAGACGGGTCGGGGACTTAGAACTTGTCCCGGCTGGAGCAGTGCTCCGCTGGTAGGTGATACCTGGATGGGGAAACCCCCACAAACTGACGTGTAGGTGGGCACCGGATCTCACCATCCAGCGGGGAATCATTGCCACTTGATGACAAAACGTTCACTACACTAACGGGACAGTAACGACTCCAGTTGTTGGCGTGCCCAGAAACTTTAATCAATCTTAGGTTGCTTAGGTACATTTCAAAGACAAAACAAATATGTCAACGACGGACTCAGGCCTCATTTTCGTCTTTTTGTCTAAAAATGTTGACAGATTTTCAAATGTGAAATATGCATGAATTCTTCTTGATTGGAAGTCATATGTCCCTATAAAGTTATTAAACATATTATAGCCGATAGTAGTCCCCATTTTGCTGCTTTATTCCTGTTCATAGCTCAATATTATATTGTTTTAACCCTGGAGAGGCGACTCCCAGTCGCGTGATTATTAAAGAAATGTCTTCTAGTTTCCTGACTGTTCGATGGACTGGAGGCTAAGATTTTCATCGTGGATTTTGTTTCTTGTCTCCTTAGGGGTTTATTGTAAATTGTGTTCGCGGAATTAATCTTATGTAAATCCCTCTCCTATTTGTGAGAGCTTGTAACACTTACGAACACACCCCTGAGATGACGGATCAACTTCCACACACACCCCCGTGCGACTATTTTTTAAAACAAGTGGATAAATGGGTTCATTGAAGAATGCGATGTATAATGGAAGTGATTTAAACCGTTGTACGCGTTTAGGTAGCTGGGTTAAATTAACTGCTGAAAAAACCAGCACTTTGACTAGCCTCATATTTGGAAATAAAATCGCGCACCAATATATAAGTCGACGCCGGATCTCACTATCCAGTGGGAGAAGAGCTCGCCATCGCCCGTGATAAAACATACACTACACTTACGGGAATAATGACTTTCAGCCGTTGACCCGCCCGGAAATAATTAATCAATGAATTGCTTAGCTTCGCCCACGCGTTTCCAAGTCGACGGCGAGGAGCCGACCTTCGGCCGACACGAAAAACACAGAACATCTTCGGGTGCAACGGAACGGAAAAATTCAAACGTGTGGATGAATGACATCACATCACATGAATGAATGAATTCATTGAATTCAATGAATGAATTCATTGAATGAATGTACTACATTGACAACGAATGAATGTGCATCAAAACACGTATCTTCACACACTTGCTCCTCGAAATTTGACAAAATGAATACTAAAAAGTTGTAGGAAAGACATGCAATTAAACGATCCTACCAGTGGCGGTATAGTTGCCCTACCTCCAGATAATCGAAAAAAAATGAAGGGGCGAATTTGTTTAGGTACGTGAAGGGGACGCTACGGTGGTTGGGACGAGTTTGCGGGGCAGGGACGGGGAGAGGGACGACGAGGAGAAACAGAGGCAGGGGTGAGGAGCGCCTGAATAGGAATAGGAAAAGGAGGGATGGGCGAGGATAGGAGCGGGGAGGGAAGGAAGAGGTGGGAAGGAAGCAGGGAGAGGGCAGGGGCAGTGAGGGAGGGCTGTGGTTAGGGATGTAGTGGAGGGAGGGGGCAGAGTCGACGGGGCGAGGCAGGGTCGGGGCTGTGACGAGGGGGCGGGGAGGGCGTGTGCATGCCTGGGCGTGCACATGGATGTGGGGGCGAGCCGGTACAGCAACTTCCGAAGCGAAGCGCGCGAAGGGGGCCATGGACACCAGGGCCTCGTGCCCCTTCGCCGGCGCCGGATCTCCTGCAGCACCTACCCTTCCCTCCGCCCTCGCACACGTCCTTTATCCCGCCCGCACCCGCGCCCCTGCACATTCACGACGCGCCACGCGACGCTGCGGCCACACGAGCAGAGCGGTCGGATACGTCTAACGTCAAAACCCACTGAAAGTAAACAAAATGGACGCTGAAGAGGCTGTAGCATGTGTATACCTTGCCTCCGAAATTTTTAGAGGAAAAGAATGAGATGGGTTCACTCTACGAATACCTAGCGACTTCTATAAAGAGCATTGAGCCGATGGCCTCTATGTAACGTCCGTAGCCTCCAACTGCGACGCACCCAATTTAACGTCCGTTAAATTGTGCTCGTGTGCCTTGCTTCATTCTTATCTGTAAACTCTGCGACGGATGCATTTTAACGTCTGTTAAGGTTCGCTCGTGTGCCATGCCTCATTTATTCCAGTGAACGGACCTGCACGTTCCTGTGACGGACGTACCATGTGCTATTCCTCATTCGTACTGCAAATTACGATTTACGCATTTAACGCCCGTTAATGTGCGCTCGCGTACCACCCCGATCTAAACATATGACACACGGTGTGCGAAAGCTTATCTTCACACACTTCTTCCTCGAAATTGGTGAAATGAATAATGTGTCACCTGAAAATGGCGACAGACGCATTTTAACGGGGCCATGCCCAATTTGTACCAGTAAATTGCGACGGACGCATTTTAACGTCTGGTAAAGTGCTCTCGTCTTCACTGCCCAATTCGCATCTGTAAACTCTGCGACGAACACATTTTTTAACGTCTGTTAACTTTAACGTCTGTTAAAGTGCGCTCGTGGGCAATGCCCCATTTACAGGTACATTCATGTGTGTAAACTCTGCAACGAACGAATTTTTACGTCTGTTAAAGTTCGCTCGAGTTTCGCCGGCGATAGAGTCACAACCCTACGAAGCCTTAGCGCCCCATCGGCCGACATGGCTTAGTGGCATGTCTCCATTTAACATCAGGTGAATTCTGGAGCAGTACCCAAACGGACTAATTCGCGTGCAATCTTTCCTTCCTCAATCATTCCTTCCTCTCCTCTTACTTACGCATCCACTTACACTTATATGTACTTCTCCACCTCACAAGTCGGATGACCTTTGCCGTGCTTGGTGGTTGTTGCAGCTAGGGCGGTGCCACGTTGCAGGGAAACACCTGGAAGGGGAAACCCCGCATGACGGTGCCGGTTTTCACGTTCGAGGGGGGAAGGAACACCGCCACATTCAGGGATTCATGATATTCTTACACTTACATAGACACACCGCATTAATGACTGTAGTAGTTAACACGCCAGCAAGCTCGAATCAATAAATTAATGGCATTGTTTGATGACATAAGACATAACTTGGTGTTATTCCTACCTGCAATGAGGTCACCCAATTCATCTTCCGCACTTATGCATAACTAACGAATTGGGATGCTTCCAGTAGTACTTTCATGTTGAAAATTTTATTTGAGCTCTACAAGTTCGTAATGAAAAGAAATGGAATCAATACCTCAAATAAATGTGTGTATACATTATTAGGATTAATTATCTTAAATCTAATAAATAATTGTCTAAGGATTTACATTATGCAGAAGAAGCTGGACAGTCTTACACGTAGTGATGACAAATTCCAACAAAACATCGATATTTATATATATCACCAAAAAGTTTTCGATGTCGATTAAAACTAGTAAAAAAGTCGATGTTTACAATATCGTTGTTTTAAATATGATAAAAAGATGGTATTTTCCCATCCTGTTTTCATTTTTAATTAAATTGCTTAAATGAGTTATTATTGTTGTCACATATTAGTAATACGTTAATAATAATGGTCAAAGAAGGAAATAAAAAATAAAGGACGTCGTGTTTCTCTATTTTTTCATTCTTATTTATTCACTTTTATTTATAGTGTGCAAGTAAATCATCATGGATCTAATGTGATATATAATACACAAATATTATTTTTGTGTATATTCTGTCTTAAATTTGACTCTTAATTTTCCACTGAATATTCTATAAAGACAAGGTTAATATGAATATTCTATAAAGACAAGGTCAATAATAACGATATTGACACAAAACATCAAGAAAGATAATAAAGAACAAAAACATCAAGAAAGAATAAAAACATCAAGAAAGATATAACCATTAAAAAACGCTAAACAATAAAGCGTTGGAAGATATTTTTGGACAAGAACATTTTTTGAACTTCTTAAAAAAATTTAGCATTCGTACACCTGAAATGAATATTAAAGAAAATGCACCGCTTGCTTCAAACTCAAACTGACTCAACCTCCATTCAGTCAGTTTGTCGGTCCAAACATTTTTCACGAGACTAAATGAAGTAAAGTCGGGACTGATGCACGTATTTGAAACAATTTTAGAATATTTCACGCCGATTTCTGGCTGTAAAAGTCTGCTCTAATTGCGAATAAAAACTCGCCGTTATAAAGAGTACAATTCGTTCCCCTCCATCATAAAGTAAAATATATTTTCCTTTATGAAAATTTCATTCACATGGTGAACATCTGGCAACCCCATGATAATTTTATACGTGCAAAAAATAATTACGTAGTTTTGGATTTGCAACTGCAAGATTATCTTTTCAACAAGTAAGATGTGATTCGTTGTTAATAAAAATTTATTTACAGCTTATTATATTACAGCTAGTACAGTTCACAGATGCCTGGAGACGGGTCGGGGACTTAGAACTTGTCCCGGCTGGGGCAGTGCCCCGCTGGTGGGAGATACCTCGTTGGGAAAACCCGCTAGTTGATGGTATGTCGGCGCCGGATCCCGCCATCCAGTGGGGGAAGACCACCGCCACCTCCCGATACACTTACGGGACTAATGACGTTGGTAATTGACGCACCCGGAATCTCAATCAATCAATCGAATATTATCGAAGGATCCGTCAGATTAGATATATGGAAGTTCGACTGTAATTTATTGTATGTTTCATTTGAAGTTGTTTATGCAATATTGATTTCTTTCCTCTTCTTAATAAACATGGTCGAGCCGCAACTGATATTACATACGCATTAAAATAATGCGAGAAAGTATGTAACATCTTAGCACCTCTGATTCCTGTGGACACCCATGCGTTGACGGAATTACAGCTTCGCCTCTGCGCCAGGGACGCGATATCGTCAACAAAACTATTTTCTGAATCAAAACATTGTTGTTGATAATACATCACACAAAAATCATCGATGTTTTAAAATTGCTAAATTGCAATTTATAATTGTAGATTAATTGACACGACATAGCGAAAAAATCACGACAAAAATTTATGTGATTAGATAATACAAAAATAACAGAGTACATTTAACGACGAAAATTCGACAAACGTATTTTTCATTTTTGGTAACTTTGGTCAGAAATAAAGTTCAATTTATGGACAATTGAAAATTCTTATAGGATTTTATTAAATATTTTCATTCAAAAATAAAATATCAATCACATAAAATATCGTCTTCAATGAATCGAATGTTGTAATTCATGTAAATACATCGAAATTTTTATAAAATCATAGAAGTTTTGAAAACATCGACATTGAAGTTGCATCCCTACTCCGTGTCTTGGGGAAAACCCCGCTAGTTGATGGTAGGTCGGCGCCGGATCTCGCCATCCAGTGGGGGAAGGAAGGAGGCGTCGTGACAGACGTAGCAGCGATCCAAGCGGTGACTGGAGCAACAGCAGCAGCGGCAGTAGCCGCAGCAGCTGCTCCAGCGTTGCCACGTCTCGCGGCGCTGGCGACGCCGCCGAGCCATATGCGTCTTCCGGGGTACGAACCGAGACCTTGTGCGCGTCGCCTCCCACTGACGGACTCGAGGAGTCGAATTCATGAGTAGACACTCGAAATCAGCGTTTCTGATGTGACCGAATCTTATTCACAGACCGGCTCAGCTCGCTCAGCGGCAGTTTTACCGTTGTCTCTGCAGCGCCTCTTTCCGTGTGGTCCTACGACTCGAGTCCTGACAATGGCGGATTTTCGTTGCTAGTTACACGGCTAGGTCGAATTAAACCATTGCCTCGAGGAGAAATCTAGCGGCTGGCTGCTCTAATCGGTAGTTCCCGTGATTTCTGTATTAGGTTCTGGGAAGTGCCTTGTACACATACACATACACTCTCATACACATACACATACGCCTCATACACATACACTTACACTCTCATGCACTACACACACTATCGTACATGTAGGAGATCGGACGGAAGCTTAGAGATTGACCAGTCTGGAGCAGTGCTCCGCTGGAGGAGAATCTGTGGAAGAATTATCCAAATCTATTGAGATAATTCTATGAGAATTATCGAAAAATCGTGATTTTAAGGGGGAGAAGTATCTAAAACCTGTTTTTTGGGAGGAGGACAGGTTAATATATATCGAGGGGACGAATTGCTCATTCGATTGCTCTCGGCAACACGAATTGATTGGCACTTTTTTTGACGGTTCAATGTTTTTAAAACATCGATATTTTCCACCAAAACATCAATTTTTTTCGATGTTTTTTTCATACCGACTTATTTTTATCACAGACATCGATGTTTTAAAACAAATTCTAGTATCTATTTGTTGTGGATTGCTCAAAATCAATACCCACTGACATCTCTGTCAGTGTTGTCGATCCCCAGACGGCAAGAAACTGTTAACTATTTTCAACCTTTCTCCAATGTTGCCAGGTTAGGGGTTTGAATTTGGACGTTTATTCACTTTTAGAAGTAAATGTGTGAAAATGTACTAGCTGGTATACCCTATTTCTGCGCCACCAGTTGATGCACTGAGCCACCTCTCCCAGTTGCTCCACTCAGTGGCTCTGCGGGCCGCTCCGGGCCCGATTCCGGCGCGCAAGCCCAGAAATTCGCTGGCAGAGTTGCGTTGTGTTGTGGGGGATGGGCGTCACTCAGTGGCAGGGGAATTGGCATCGGGAGGAGAATGCGGATCGGTTGAACGCCTAACAGCCA
The DNA here is from genome assembly GCA_011170035.1 of Teleogryllus occipitalis. NCBI lineage: Eukaryota > Metazoa > Arthropoda > Insecta > Orthoptera > Gryllidae > Teleogryllus > Teleogryllus occipitalis. The sequence continues at coordinate 122,803 of BLKR01003540.1, read as the reverse complement.
TCGGCTGCGAAGTGCATGACTTCCCTCCGTCTCTCTCCACGCGCTGCTCCAAGCAACTCCAGTCGCAGCTCGGAACGGAGCTCCGAGCCAGCTCGTGCGCCGGCGGTCGTCTGAAGCCAGCTGACTGGACAGACCACTAGCCTCACTGGACGTGAGCAACGCACCCGACACTTCAAAAATAAAGTTGGATTTTTGGAATTATCGAAATTTCAAATGTTTAGATGGCAATCTCACCTACGCGATATTATGAGGTGAACATTTCTCTACCTCCCAAAACATTTAAAGACAAAATACAGAGGTGTTTTGAAAAAGGTTGGCCATGATCTGAGCCTAAATTAACGAAAACGACTATTTTTTTGAAAAAATTACAATCTTCAACACTCATCAGTTTAGGCAGCAGCCTGTCCCGTCTTCATAGAATCTTCTTCCATCTTCTCCTTGATATTCCCACGTCTCTCCTTCCTTTCGTCATGAAGTAGAAATCTGCTTTTGGAAGTCTTCCATTCTTCCAATATGTGGTAATCATTTGCCTCTATATTCTTGCACTATAATACTCGTAAAAGATCTAATTTTCAAGATGTCATTAACAAACAATCTGAACCTTCAATCATAATAATATTTTTTTGTATTTGTATTTACTTTCTCCTATACGTACGTAGTATAGAGAAACTTATATAATGCTGCGGAAAATGGATTTCGAGATTTCAACTTAAATACAAGTTTTGACACGCGCCTGGTTCTTGCCTGTCTAAAAGTCGCCACCTTTTTCTGCAGCAACATACAGAATGTCTATGTATATGCAGTATTGCAGTACTTTAACATTAATAACTAGGACTATATAGGCCGATCCGGGTAGCCGAGATCGGTAAGGTAGTAGGACCCTATCTCGGACCGAAGGGTCGCGAATTCGAGTCCCGCCTCGGCATGGTTGGGTTAGTGTGTGTCTCTGTATGTTTGTGATTGTACATTTCATCCTCCATCATCATTTTCATTTAATTTCAGCCCCCAGAGCTAACAACCGTGGATGTAAAAACGGATTCAGCATGAAAATGCTGATACCCCGCATAAAAGACACATGCACTTACTCTCGATAAATATAAGAGACCCGGTGAGTTGCACTTTCACATGGTCCCGAAATGGCCAATTCGGGACTAAGAAACTAGTAAAATATAACAAACAATTTATAAATTTACAATTTACCAATCAACTTTAATTATTAAATATATTATGAAAATAATAAAGTATTACAATATATCTTCTAATGTATCGATCCATACTTTTTTGACACCTTTCTGATATCAAAACAACAATACAAGCATGTTGTATTGATCGGGAAACAACATAAAGGCGAAGAAAGGAGATAATCTCCACTTATGATAGACATTATATTGTTAAGAATGAAAAGAGAAAATGCTTTATAAGATCGCCAAGTCACTTTAAAATAGAAAGCTGAACGTACCTCCAGATAGTGTCACTTTCTCATAATTTCATTAAATATGAAGCAAGACATACAAGATTACTCCAGAATAAATACCATTAAATATGAACCGTGAATAAAACCATGAAGGAAGAATGTATCTCCGTTTAGTATTAATATGAAGAGAGACATCAAGAAGGTCTCTAGCATCTCCACAGCAAAGAACAAACATAAAATGAACGCTTAAATTATTTTGGCATGAAATTACTTTTACAGTCTCTAATTAATATTTATAAATACTATAAAACTTTTCACTATCTCTCTGAGAATTTAGCAATTAGGTGTCCTGATGTCTTAGGTGCTCTAGTTAGTTATATTAATGTGCAAATACATACAAAAATTACAATACTTTATGTGTACCATGTACTAGTTTACGAGAAAGTAATCCGAGGTGCTGTCCTGGCAATACTGGGTACGGGTTTGTTCGCTTGGGTCTTAAGCATGATGAAAAGACAAAGGTGAGCCAGTTTGACCCACCGATTTTCGCTCGTTCTGCGCAGCACCAGTTTACGTCGCGAACCACGTGACCACAACACGGGCACTTCGTTTGAAAAGCGAGATCAGACGTTGGCATCCTTATTGCATGGAGAGCGAGAAGTGTTGAGAAACATTTTGAAAGTGGCATGAAGTGACAATTTTCAACGGCGCCCAACCAAGAATTACACGATGAAGGTGTAGTTGAAATAAAAGATGCTTCATCTGTCTTGTAATGTTTCAATGTCTTGTAACCAGGTGATAATTTTGGTATCTGGCTGCATTTAAAATTCTCGCTTATAATGTGAAGCAAACTGGTGCCTCAAGCTCATTGGCTGAAGTTGAATACGTTGAATACATAGGTACACCAGTAATAAATACAATTGCTTCCCGAAACTTACCTGACTGGGATATTATTTTTAGTCCGAGTCATGTGAAATGGAATTAATGATTAGGATGGTGAAACCTATAAGTCTTTTTTCAACGCAACGAACTCTGTGAAATTAAAGAAATCTGAGCTTGACAGCACAATGTATCGTCGAGTTGCGAAGCAACGTATCTACAATACGAGTCTATGATTTCGTACATTTTCTTTGCGAACATGCACGACGTTTCTTGTGAATAAACATTAACGTCCTCGGCTTGTTCTAAAAGAAAAAAATGTGATACATCTCCCTATACTTAACATTGGCTTTCAAACTTACGACTGCAAGATTACTTTTTAATGTGATTGCCACAAGTTTAATTAGATATTGTGAAAATCAGGGACGGGTTTGTTTGATGTGACTAGGGAAGGCAGGATGCGTGATGGAGTTATAGAGTGCAATTGTGAAATTCCAATAGTGGATCTTCATGTGAAATGTACAGCTTCACTTACGAATGACAAGGTACATGAGGTAAATTACTATTTTAAAACCTAATGGATAACAATTGTCCCTCCTTTTTGGCTGCGACAATTCTGTCCTATTTGTGTCTTGGTAACCAAGCAACGAGCATACTGTATTAACTACTTGTTTATCTACACGAAATGAAATGTTTTAAACTTTCCCGACTACAGAGAACGGAAAGTCGTTTCCGTTCTAAGCGAGATCATGTGACGATTTCTACGGCAACAAGAACGGATTTTGCTGGAGAAAGAAGAGCCGAATCCTCCAAACATACCGAGCCAGAATGCCTTAACTCACGGCTACACATAATTGTTTTTCTTAACTACGTCTCTTAGCGATCTTTTTGCCTTCGAGCATAAAAATGTATTTGGAGTAATAATCCCCTGTTAACTTTGTTGTTGCTCTTGTAAAGTTGCACTCAGCCATTGTCTGTAATTTCTTTAGCCAGGAGCTCGGCTTTTTAAGCAATTTTTGTCTAGAATGACCACAAAACGTCGAACTACTCATGGCTGCTTTAACTATTTCGTAATAGCCCGTAATAGTTTATTTCGGTTTCGTTGGTGAGGAAGGGGGATGTGAGGTTAATTAGTGTTATAGCGCATCGAAAGTCTGAAAGTTAATGAATTTGGGAGCGGTGTAAGTAGAGATAGCGGGAGTGGGAGGATTAGTGATAAACGAGTTAAGAACTTAATGGTCAGAATTTGATTTATTTAAGAGTGTGGGTGACTTGGAGCATTGACTTGTTTATTTACCAGTAGATCTTGAATGTCTGAGGGAAACCACTGTTTAAATGGATAGTGTCCAGCGGAGGGGACGTTACGTTGTGTTTCAAAATTGTTGCAAAATGTTAAAAAAAACTGTCAATTAAGTGTTCTTAACAAGCTTCAGCACCATGCTTGGTATGTGGCAATGAAGTCCCGAATTGTTAGAGTTAAGGTTGAATTAGAGAAGATAATTTGAAGATGCTGGGGTTTGAACAAAAAATCCGGTAATTTATTTATTACAGTAATGGTACTATTATTACATTTTTTAGCCCTCGAATGATTTACTGAGGCAGTTGGTCACGAAAAATATTATTTTTAGTTGATTGAATGATAGTAATTCCGAGCGCCTCAACTTCGAAGGTCATTAGTCCCGTAAGTGTTGTGCATGTTTTATCATCGGGAGATGGCTGTGGTCATCCCTCGCTGTATCATCCGACCAGCCGATTTTCTCCAAATTTAATACAGTCACTTGGGATGACTTTAGACCACGAAAGGTGGCTTTGCACCACGTACCACTTCAGAGAATGTCTGTTAAATTAAATGTTGGCGTGTGTATTTTCAGTTGCTTAAACGATTTGTCGATTCTAGGAAGTTAAACACACCAAACGGCAACCCCGGTCTGCTCGTGATTTTGATTATTACGGCTTAAACTGACAAGAAAAATAGTTCAATTTTGGACGTGTTGTCTATAGGAGAGTAACTGTCACAATTATTTTATGAACTTAATACGTTTTATTGAAGTGTTGATTATATAGTAATTATTTACAGTTTACTCATATTACTTAACATAAAAACTTCAATTTATTCGTAACATTTATAGTTCCAGATCATAATTTTAAAATGGGGGTGATTTTGTACCAGGGAGAAGAAAATTTCAGATGTGGTACAAAGTCACTCTGATGTAGTACGTTTACAAACAAACCGCGTTATTTATTGCTTGTTAAATTAATTCAGACTTATCATTTACGATGCCGAGAACTTACCATCGTTCGGCTGATGCCAAGTCCTATCGGAAGTATTCTGATGAAAAGTTACTGGAATGTATTGAAGATGTATAAACAGGTATATTTTTCGAGAGAAAAGCAGCATCTCTTTACAAAATTTTACGATCTACCATAAGCAATAACTTGCACGGTTAACACTGTGGCACCACACCGGTGGTCAGAAAGTGTTTAGTGATCAGGAAGAAGTGGCATTCATTAACTACCTTGCAGCACTTGGCGAGTTAGGATTTCTCGTTGGAAAGAGTTTTCCGTTTTATTGTTAAAAACTGTATAAAGATCATGCGTAAGAGAAAGCCTATTTATACTAATAATACACATCTTAATCGCCCTTGTAAATATAATAAATGGTATTGAGTATTTGAGTTAAAGTTATTTTGTAGGTGTAATAAACAATTAAAATTGATAAATTCTCGTTGTTATGTTCTTACATGGTATAAAAGCACCCTGTCCCTTAATTCTTTCAAATTTGCCTACATTATCATAAAAAAGACCGAAGCGGGCAATATGTGGTACAATGTCACCCTACCCTGGAGGGTGACATTATACCACACAACCTTCCTCTCCTACCAAATAAAAAACTGTTAAATAAAACACTTGCATGTAAGAACATACGTCTGGAGATACATTTGTAAATTACTATAACAAATCTAAAAAACTGTTTTGGTTTCACAAAAACACCGTTTCCTGGTAAAAAGTCACCCCAAAGGACTCCTCGATAGATTTAAATGAACTCGAGGCTTTGCGAATTTCAAACGGATGGTTTGATTTTTGCGAATAATGCTTAAGGGAATAATGCAGGACTCATTTTCTTCGAAATTTCTGATTTTTCGAAAATTGGAATAATGCAATTTTTTCGTCGTCTTCCTACAACAACAATGTTGCAGATATAGATTTTTCCTAAATGAAATCTTTTCTGTAAAGACAAGTATTTTAATAAGATCAAGATGTTTCGAAAATTGAGTAATTTTTGCGTAATTTTGCGTGAAATATAGGCAATTTTTAATTATTGCCTATAATAAAAATTCTCAAAAATGGCTCTAATTTTTTAAAAAATATTTCTTCCTGTATGTATCAAAAGTGATAAAAAGAACTAATGCTAGTATCATTTCCGGCGAACTCTCCTTTTTTCAAAAATTAAACATTTTAAAACTACAAAATTAAAGATAACGGTTTTTGGCTTAAACAAAATCTGTTCAAAAAAATCAGCTCTTAAAAAACGCAAGTACACTTTTTTACAAAAACGAGTAGATTTCACGTAGTTTCAGGTTTAAATTAATGTAAATTATAAAAATAACATTTTTTAAAAAACTGTTCCAATTTTTTTCTTTAAAATTTTCCGTGTTTAAAACAAGGGGAACTTAAAAAGAATGGTGTAGGTCTCATATTCATTGACCTCTCTGAACTTTAGATCGGGTGAGGTAACTCATGCCATCAACTAATGATGTTGCAGTGCCTATGACTGGAAGATCCTAGGTTTGAGTCCCGACAGTAGCAGGATTTTCGACACTAGCTCCGTAGCTTGGTCGCTTCATAGTTAGGTCGAATTCAGCTACTCTCTTGAGGAGAAATCTAGCGGCCGTCTGCTCTAATCGGTAGTTTTCTGTGGTTTCTCCGATCAGAACCAGACGAATGCCAGAGCAATACTCTAACAAACGGGTGACGGACCGCGCGCGATATTTCCTTCCCATTCCTTATTCTATTCTAACCCCTTTCTTACACCTACTTACACTTACATGTACTACACTAACACTCATGCAGAGAGGCCAGTCGAGAGCTTAAGGCTTGTCCCTTCTGGGGCGGTGCCCTGCTGGAGGGAGATACTTAGTTGGAGAAAACCCCGCTAGCTGACGGATCTCACCACCCAACGAGAGATCACCGCCAACACTCGCGATAAAACATACTCTACACTTACGGGACTAATGACCTTAGCCGTTTACGCGCCCGGAATCACTAATCATTAATCAATGAATCATCTGAACTTGATAAAATTGCGTGTTGTATATATTGGGTTGGGACATTTCGATTTTTAAACGCGGGCTCGAGTTCAAAAGCCAGAGCGTTTCCATGGCGTAGAGGTAAGGCGAACGGCGAGTTAACTCGCAGGGTCTATGTTCGAGTCTCTGTGCAGAAAAAACGTTTCCTGGTTTGAACTTTTGCCTGTTGACACTTTTGTAGGATCGTGTAGTAGTGTACTTGTAATATAGCGAAACAATTAGAAGTAATGCGAGAAAGTATGTGCTTTTATAGCACCACTAGTTTATGATTTTGTAATTACGGAACACATTGTACTCCACGACAACGTACAGTACATTTTCACCCCGAAGTAGGATATTATATCGATCACCGCCTCCCTTCAGTGTCATATCAAATCGGACGTTTATCAAATGAAACCAAAACCCCATGAGGAAATTATTGCTATTGGGCTGCCGCCATCGTTGTTAAACCACAAACACCTCGGTGTATATAGCATTTTATCAAGGGTGATAACATTTAAACATTGATAGGGAGATATTTTAGAACTTTTCGTTGTAAATAGCTTGTTTGGTAGAATGAAAATGGGTACTTTTATTATTGTCACTTATCACATCACATTGCTAACCATGGAAGTGACATTACTATTCATGCGTTTCAGTTCCCAACTCTTTCCCCTAACTTTTCATTCTAAGCACATCATTTTACACGAGGCTTTAATCTACATATTATGGTACAGATGGTAAACCATGAAAAAGTTATTTTATGCAAATACACGGTGAAAGCAGTGGCGGCTAATGCCTTCGAATGTTGCTGGTTCACAAAAGAATGATAATGGGGAGCTGAGACTCGCACCTAACGTATTCGTAAGTTTCAGTTATGCACAACTTACATACGCCAGATGCAAATTTTTCTTCAAAATTTTCTCATTCTTACACCATCTGTTTACATAACTAAAAGTTATAAATAAATAACATCCTATTCACCTATATACACATACCGTTGACCCATTTGTAAAGGAAATCAGCTTGTCTTCCCTTTTCGCAGTATATTTGGTAACGATTCTTATTGAAGTCAATTTGATTGTTGAAAGAATACTGGATTCGAAAGATCACGTGAGCTGACACTGGTAAATAGCATTTTGTTACAAAAAGTGCTATTCGTTACAAAAAGGTGCTAAAAGACGTTCTCAGCTAAGTCGTGGTTGCTGCATTCGAAAATGAATTCAGTGCCCGCTTATCGGGATCTGTTTTCCATTTACGCTACCATTTATCTATCCATATAATTGAAGAAGTCACCTTTTATGAGGTACATTGTCGGTCAGTACGCTTTTAACTTCGAACATTTAATTTTAACCCGATGTTTGTTATCGGCAAGTTACGGTTAAAATTGCGTAAATTGGAAACGCAAAATGCTATTTGCAAAGAAAATAAATGAGTTTTGACGTCTTATTTGCATTTTCTCTACAGCATAGCGAGCACTCTTTCATGTGTGTATTAGCCAAAGAAACGTTCTCAATAATTTACCCTAAATGTCCTTCTCCACTCCATACTTATATTTGGATATGATTTCTCAAAACCCTTCATCGATTTTGTCTGGCAACAAACGTGTAGGGTAGTGGAATACTTCCAAAATTTCAGATAGCCTCTAAGTTTCATTCTCGCTGTTGGTGGTTACAAGGTTTATTTTCTGTTGAATGAATAGTGCGAAATGTAATGAGAAATATGAATACAATGTGTAGGTTACGATTACACGAAACTGCGAAATCTTTCACTTGAGTTCCGCGCTTGAAAAGAAATGTGAATTGCAAAGAGAAAGCCATTCTGCCCTGGATTCCGACAATTCTAGGAATGTGATTGGTCAACAGGTCGTTGATTCGAAATTGTAATCTTCGTGTGTGGAACCAGTGTTATTCTTCTATACGTATATTAATGAATGGTCGTAGAGAAAGAACATTACTCTTATTAATGGATAATGAGAAATGTGCTTCTTTTCTATAGCAATAGAACTCTTAACTTGTTTCAGAAATACAAATAGAATTAAAGGGAACGAGAGGTAGAAAATGCAAATTGAAAATGAATTTACAAAAGAAATCAGAAATATAAACACTGCTAGTAGAAAAGTTTAAAAGAGACTTGCAATTTAAATTGTAAATAAATTGTATTGAATATATAGTTATTACTAAATTATTTAGTAATCTAAAAAAATTATCCTTTACAAGTAATGTCATTCGATTCACATCAACATTGCCTGCATGGGAGCAGGTACATCATTATCATCATCCAAAATAGGCTCTGCGCCTATTTCTTAAATATTCCTGTGTAAAATATGGCATAACATTCTTAGGAAACACATCACGTAGTAGCTACACTTTCAAATTACAAAAAAGGAAGTGAAAGAATAATAAACAAATCCCATCCCTGCGATTCCTGCAAACTTTTCTTTTGGACAGAAAACATAAATGCGTAGGAACAAGCTGCATGGTATTTATTGATGATTTCGCTGTTCTTTCGAAAATCTTAACAGCAGTGTGCACAGAAAAAGCTTAAGAGAAATGCAGCAGCACAAATCAGTGTTTTCGAATAAATAGCCAATAAGCCTAAAACGGGTTTGAGAATTTCAATTAATAATAAATTTCAGATTCATTACCAATGTTTAAAAAGTGCAATTTTTTAACGAGAAACCTCTCCAAGAAGTGAAGTACTAGTTTTAAAACGTGGTAAAGACAATTTAAGAAAATACTTTAGAAAAATCTGCAGAGGAAAAATAATGCGCCAAATGGAAAAAACATATGGCATTACTACAGTAAAAGGTTTTTTTCCAAAAAGTTTAAAAAATATTAATAAGGTTGTCACACCATAATCACTAATTCATCTATGCAGACGCGAATGCCTTGTATTGTGTATAATACAATCAACTAGAAATTGAAAAAAAGAATAATTAAAAAAATATGAGATCCATTGAAATATTAAGAATATTGAAAATAATGCCGTAATACGAAAATTTCAGAAATATCGGAAACAGAAAAAAGATCGATATTTTTTATGCATCACTGAATCATTTGTCGTAGAAGTCATCAATAGCATGGATAAATAGGTTTGGAATGTAGTATGAAATGAAGAAGAAACTATGGAAAGAGACACATCCGGAGAGGTGTAAATAATGTAAGAATTTCAACGTAAAAGAAAAACGAAAACCGGTTCAAAGTGGTCCGGGAAAAAGAAGAAAAAGGATAAGGATAAGGAATGGAACAAGAAAGAGAAGGAGGAAGAGATGGAGAATGAAAATGCGTTAATTTTTCTGGATTATAATATACAATTTATTATATATTATTAACACATATGTATATATTAATATGTAATGATAATTAATATATTAATTGTTAATGATGAAATATAATATATATATTATATATTGTAGAACAATTAATGCATATCCATTTTAAAGTTTGTGGGGAATAAATTAGATTCAACTTGGGGTTTAAAATATAACTGTCGATTTTTCATTGAAAGGAAACAATTCAAAATTGTATAAATCTTATTTGCCTTGTTATACTAAATAACTAACGATTTGATTGTTAATATTAAACCTCACATTGTTTAGGATTTAGGCTTTTTAGAAGTACGATAATAAATGGGAACGAAATTAACAAAGAATTGTGTAAAATATTTTTGGAACAAATTTTTTGTTAATGATACCTACGATTTTCTACATGTTGTCTTACGTCCGGGAGAATTAAAGGCAACCTGCATGTCGATAGTATATTTAAACTATTTTGATCATACTCAAACTGATACTTTGTTCGTACAAATAGAAAGACCATGCGATTTCGTATGAAAATTGCTAACTGATAGTGATGGGTGAACATTTGCTTGAGTCAACAAAGTGTACTCACAGGATGGATGTTAGAGACAAAAATAACTCCGGCATACGCCAGGAGACAAATCGTTTGGATGGACGAAGGGACGTAGGTGTCCAATGGAGTCTCTAATATTTAAAAAAAATTCGAAGCGGCGTGAGGCCGGCGAGCGGCGGGCGCTCGGCATTGGTGCGTTCGAAGGCGGGCGCGGCGCGCGGGCGCAGCGATTGGGCGGCGGCCGGCCCCCACCCGCGCGCGGGCGGTGGGTGCGGCGGGGGCGGGGGCGGCGGGGGCGGGCGAGCGCGGCGCTCGGCGGCGGGTGGCGGGGGGCGGGGCGGCAGGGCGGTGGGACGGCGGCGGGCGCGCAGTGCGGCCGGGACGGCGGCGCAGCGAGCGCGGAGCGAGTGTGTGCAGAGCCCCAGCGCTGAGCCTTCCTGCGTCTGCCTCTCCGCTTGCTCCTGAGCTTCGCAGCGGCTCCTCGCAGCCGAGCGCTCGCCCTCGCCCTCGCCCGCGTCCTCGCCCTCGCCTCGCCCTCGCCCTCGCCCTCGCCCTCGCCCTCGCCGCGCCTCCGCGTCGCCCGGAAGCCGCCCACGCCGGCACCGCAGGCGCCCCCGCGCCAGGCCCAGGCGCCCCAGGCGCGCCCAGCAGAGCCCCTGCCGCTCCTGCGAGCGCTCTGCAAGGGACCAGGCCGGCTCGGGCCGTCGCCCTCCGCCCACGGCCCAGCACCCGACGCCCCAAGCCGCTCGGCCCTCTCGCCTCCAGCCGCGCCGCGCCGCACCGCCCGCCAGCGCTCGCCGCCTCTCCGCAGCGGCGCCGCAGCGACGCCGCGTCGTTTGAGCTGCGCGCCGCCGCCACCGCCCCCGTCGCCACCGCCGCCGCCACCCTCGCCGCCGCCGCTCCGCCTGCGCTGCTCGCCGACTTCGTCGGTAAGTACGTTTAGCTCTGTTTTCCTCTTACACTCGCCAACGCCGAGTTGGCCTTTTCATTTTTGTTCATCGATCGATCGTGTTTACTCTCCGGTTTATCGATCACCATCGTCTCGTGCGGTTCTGAACGAAGTTCTTTTTTTGCCCATGAAATACACCAGTTAGCAAATGAAAATCTTTCGACGTTTTCACTTGATTATGTTGTATCATCGCTTTTATCTTTAGATGTGTGGAAGAGTCGTATTTTCTTGAAGATCAGGTGCGAATTATTTCCTTATTGTGAAGTGAATGTATCTGAATCATTATCTAATTGAGTTAAGATCATCAAAAGGGGGAAATATTCATACTATCTTTATGTGAACGACATAGTGTGATACAGTCTGTCAGAGGCTATTCCAACTCTCTTGTTTGTCTCTTTGAATCCAAATTCTGTTATGTGAGGCCACTCACTTCTTTTACATATTGATTTTGAGGTATCTCTAAACGATTTAATGAAATATCATTTTTTATTTTAAATCTTCCTCCTTTTTAGATATGATGCATAATTTATTTTCGTGTCTTTTTTGTGTTTCTCCGTACACCTATGAGATTTACACTACTAGCGTCGCATGTGTCAAACGTGTAATGTAGACATGATACTGCTCTAATGTTATGGGAAGAATGTACTGTGCTGTATTTTAAGAATATTGAATCAGCGGTGGAATTCCTCCTGGTAAGCCGCCGTGTCCCTGTTGTGGCCGCCGCTGCCTCCACTTGCACTTGTAACTTATAGTCTGCGCAACTATTTTTTGCTGCCACATACGTTTTCTCATTTGCATCAACGCTATTAGTTTCGATGCTTCAAGAATTTCAGTTAGTCTGAACGTTTTCGATTTAACGATGCCAACTGTGTCATGACTATTGGCGCTGTCGGTGCGGATCGCCCTGCCGTCTCAGACGCCACTGGCTTCGCCAAGAGGAACGTGAGCGGTGCTGCATGTTGCCCTTACACGACGACGCTTGTCGCGCCAAAGGCAGTGGTGCCAGACCCGTCACCGCCGCCGCCGCCGCCGCCGCCGCCACCTCCGCCTCGTTCGGCGTCGCCTGTGCCAATGTTGCCGGCGATGCGCATCGCAGCAAGAACAGTGGCTCCCCGCCTCGTTAGCCTCGCTCAGTCGGCGGCGTCACATACGCGAGCGATCGCCGCCCAGCTCCACCCCTGGCGCCGGCAGCGCCGCCGGGGACAGTTGCGGGAGCGGCTGCGGGGGCGGGGCGTGGCGCTGCGGGCGTGGCGGCGGCGGCGGCGGTGCAGAAAACCGGGACGCCCGCCCGTTTTCTGCATATCAGCAAGAGTGCAGACGACCAAACCTTCTTCTGTCTTTCCTTCCCTTCGAAACGCTAGCGCGAGGCAGGTCGGCGTTAAGTGGGCGACCCGATTCCCTGGCGATGCCGCTCTGTAAAATCTGGCAAGAGTTGCGCCGTGGTTCGACGTGGGCTGTTGGATAGCGGAGGCTACGCGCTTTCGATATGACGGCTCACTGGAATCTGGCCAGGGGACAGACAGATGGGGAGTATTTCGTGTCCAAGTGACGGCTGCCAGCTGTTCGTATTTGCTTTCGATCGCCTGTCTTGAGAAGCCCGAACACCGCAGGGGGGATGGAGAGGGGGCGGAGGGGGCGGGGGCGCACGGGACGACTGCGTGCCCTCCTGGGCCGAGGCGGCCGCCCTTTACGTTTCTCACGCCTGGGAGTCGTGAAGCGTGGCGGGCGCGGCGTGCGTGAGGCGGTGAGGGCGGCCGCGCCAGGGGCGGTGGCGAGTGCAGCCAACGGTCGCTCCGCCCAGCGCCCCAGGGCCCCGCGCCGAGACCGCTTCGCTTCTGCCCTCACAGCACACGAGCGATTCGAGAAACACTCGGGAAGAGTCGCTCTGATTCAGTGACGGCCCTGTTCAATGGTCCACGACAGGTGCTTCAGCACGCAGAATTCGAGTCGTTGGGAAAATGAATGTTTTTTTAACCTGGACTTTAAATGTTTAAATTGAAACCTTGTCACTGATACTGGAGAATGTAATAGATATAGTTTGATCCTGATCAAATTGTATCTTAATATTACCTAGGTTGAAATGCTTACATCGGATACATGTCGTTTTTCTGAAATTTTGTTCCAAAAGAAATCCGGTAATGAACGGATTCTAACTTCGTTTAAGTAGAATCCTTCTGATATGGGAACTCCCGCATAAAACTGGGGTCGTTATTTATTTGGATTACATTAGTTTTCCATTCATTCTGCAACCTTTGTTATCAAACTTTGCGAACGTCTCTACGCACTTAACTGTTTCCATTTTTACATTTAATTTCTTTGCCAATTATTGTTTCTTCAGTGATTGACAGCGTCAATCCAACCTTTGCAAGTGTGCGGTTCGCTCAGAAATAGTTACTATGTGCCTTGGGCCTTATACACCTCCATTGTCACCTTCAATAATAAGTGAATATATCAAAATACGTAATAACATGAGTTAATAAAAGAACATATTTTATTTAAAAATCTGATAGTAATGCCATTGATTAGTTGAGGTCTCCATTGAGAACGTCCCCCAATTTGAAATGCTGGTGCTACGCTTGGTAGATTACATCTCTATTCAGTCTTGTAAAGCGTTACCTCACTGTATGAGAAAATAAAATAAAAATAAAATAAAAAGATAGTAATAACGTAATGTAAAAATTGAATTAAATTATACAAAAATGATTTTTGCATAAAAAAACCTTGAGTCTGTGTAATTTATAATTTCCAATGTATTTTTATGCCAAAATACTTCCTGCGAGTACATAACACTCCTCACTCTCAGGGAATCACTTTACTGTAAGCCTCACCCTGACTAATGCCAACATTGGCCGGATGTAGTCTAAAATGTTCCGTTCATAGTCATTCAAGCTGCTTTATACAAATTGTATGGTTAATGTGCGAAATAACGACTGCTCCACACATTACTAGTTACCAGCTGAGGTGGCTCAGTGCATCAACTGATGTCACTACAGTGCTTCTGACCAGGAGGTCCTTGTGTTCGAATCCCGACGATAGCAGGCTTTTAGACGCTATTTAGACACTAGAAAGATGGCAAGGCCAAGTTAAGCTGCTGTCCGGGAGAGAATTCTAGCGGATGGCTGTACTAATAGGTAGTTTTCTGTGGTTTCTCCGGTTAATACTAAGCGAATGTCGGGTCACTACCTTAACAAACGGGCCTCGGACCGCACACAACATGTTCTTCCTCTTTCTTGTCCTACCCTCACTTCTAACTTACGTACATTTACACTTACATACACTACATGACTACACATATCGGGAGACCTCTAAGCAGAGATAGTCCTAACTGGGGCGGTGCCTCTCTGATGTGAGGTACGTGAATGAGGAATACCTCTGCAAAGTGGCGTGTAGGTCGGCGCCGAATCTCACCATCAAGCTAGGCAAGAAGATCGCCACCTCTCGTGATCGAAACATGTACTGCTGTTACCACACTAATGGCCATAGTAGTTGTCGTGCCCGGTAATACAAAGTAATTATTCAACCAATCAATCAAATAAGCTTTAAGCAGGAGCGGGTAAGCCGAACTTTATTCAGTATTGTAGAGCACGTAGCCATACACAGTGTCCAATAAGCAAGCAATTAATCCAATAAAAAAGAAGCTAATAATAAATACAGAAACAAATGAATTAATCTATGCTAGTGTATATGGTAAATATAATAAAAGTGACACGTTAGATCAGCGAATAGGAGGTTAATTGTCAATCACGATTATTAAAAAGTACTACTGATTGTATTTTATTGACTAACAAATTAGTAAACTACATTTATTTGGAACTAGTAATGAAGTAGAATAATATTATCATTAAAGAATGTTAATGTGTCTTGTTTCGGATTTTTTTAAACACATTAAACATCATTTTTTCTGCTTTTACATTCAAATAACGAAGCGAAATGCAAATGATTAAGCGAAATACACCCTTCTTCTTCTTCTTCTTCTTTTTCCCCTTTCTTGTGCCCGCCACATGTTAGCTTTCCCCGCTCTCCATTTACTTAGTACTAATTCCATGTATGGATCCCTCCTCTTCATTGAACATGATTTCATTGCCCCCTGTTCGAACAAAACCCAAAATAACCTGAGGAGCCAATTTTCGAGCAACTCTACTTTTTTTCAGTATAAGATTTGGGGAAAGAAAATGCAATTTTCGTTGTTGATTACAGACGTTCATGACTTTAAAATAAAAAATGGCAGCTATTGTTGACTGATGGCTGTTGGTGGATGGCTATTGAACATATTAGTCTGCACCTCACACCATCACACGTGTATATATGACGGTTTAAATGGTGCGGATCTATACGCATGTCGTGTTCATTTCTCTCTCTCTCTCCCTCTCACACACACACACACATACACACACACACACACACACACACACACACACACATATATATATATATGTATATATATATATATATATATATATATATATATATATATATATATATATATATATATATATAAATTTCGTGGGACTCCTCGATCAAGAACAAACCACACCGATCTTTTACTTAATAAATGCAGTCTCACCAAATTGACATCCTGTTCTTTTAGTTGTGTGGTGTAGGCTATCAGCTTCTGCTTTCAATTTATTTGAAATTCGTGGATTGCAGTAATCAATAATGCCTGGCTATTTATAAGCCGATGAACTTATGGTCTAAACATGATCCCGTCGTTGTTGCTTCATCGATCTACATACTTTTACTATTTAACATAGAGCAAACAACTTCACATTTTAAGGTTTTCATAGCTGGAAACATGAGTTGTTTGCAGCTATCATCAAACCTAATGGCCGACTGTTCGAACGCCTAGATTCCAATTCCTGATATGACTAATGCACGGAGGCTCAAAAGGGTACTTACATGCTTTTGAAAATTGGTTGTAAAATTACAATTGAGGAGTATCATGTGCGTCGTATAAAAGTCTCTTCGTGTCTGCTGTGAAGATGGAAACCTCACGTTGGATCCGTTTAAAAAAAATGATAATGGGCATGGAAGATTTGTATTGTAGATTTAAAAACGCGTTAAATGCTGAAATGTCAAATCTATTCAAATATTAATCGAGACAATTATGTTTTGTTAAATGTGGACTGTGGATTTTTGACATGGAATAAAATAGTTTTGAGAAATCATCCATACCAATTGCATTAGATTTTGGAATTGTATTCAAACAAGGTGGTATTTCCTCACTAAAAAAAATAATGTACTATATGCTGTTAAAGAATCGACATGCCTCAGCTAAATTGTAAGAGATTTAATTCCTTCATTTGCCGGGAAATTAGTACTATTATGGTTAAGTCCATTTGTTAAAGATGTTAAAGATGAAAAGTATCATTCGCGCGCGTTCGTGTCTCGCGAGTCATCAACTTCACCAGAACCTTTATTCTTCATAAAATGGGAGCACCAAATCTAAACAAGAATAATTTTAACGCATATGATATTAAAAAACGCTATTTCATGCAGTGGAATTAGACAGTTTGTAACATCGTCATGAACGGTGTAACATAGTATACTAAATAGTAGGATGGAAAGTTCAGTTACTTCCTCGCGATGTACGGAGGGCTGAAGGAGTTTTGCCTGCTAGTCTAGAGGCTTGTGCTGGCTGCAAGAGCGTCTGGCCGGGGCAAGGGCAGCGGCTGGGAGCCGAACGGCTGTGGGAGGGGGGGCTCCGGCCCTCAGCAGGGCTGCGCCGCCGCAGGCCCCGCGGCCCTTTCATCTCGCAGTCCAGGCGGAGGCCCTTCCACGATCGGCCGCCAATTCGTTCTCGGGCCTGAGCCACGATCGCCGCCCCGGCGCGCCCCTGGCAACCTGCGAGCGCGGCGCCTCCTCGCCTTCGCTCCGCCCTCCCCTGCCCCGGCACGAAGCCCCGCTCGTCACGTCTGCAGCATCCTCCGGGATTCACACAAACAATTAGCCATTGCATTCCTCGATTGAAAACGTCGGGCGGGAGCCTCGATTTCATTTTCCCTTCTCGCCCGATTGCATTAGAATGAACAACACATTGTGGCCCTCCATCGGTCTTCAGTATGCTCCGAATTCTTGAAATTTAAGTAAAACACTAGATGAAATACGCTACAAGAGAAAGTATGAAAATGTTCTAGCCTAAATTTCTAAATTGGTACACCTCCAAACGCGAGAAAACAGTTCAAATTTCTTGTAGGTATTTGAAATAATTCATAGTTAAATTTTTGACAGAGTTCAATTTTAAAAAGTGTTTAGCGCCAAAAAGTACTGTTATTGAAAAAAATATGAGTGCATTATTTTCAGAGTATTCGTGTATTGTAAGCGCAAGTTTTCTTGCGCCCTACCCTCACTCCTTCTACAGCTTTAGTTGTATTAACAATAAATGATAGAAGCGAGTGTTGTTGACAAAATCTGATAAGCAGAAATGTGTGCTCTCGTGTAGTAACTATTTGACAACGAAAAAAGAGCTGCAGATTTGTTAAAATAGTCCTACCTTCGGAATAACCTAACTCCCCCCCCCCACTCTCGTGTCTAGCGAATTACAAATGCTCAAGAAAACGTGTGCCGATAACACTAATAGCAATGGTATTATAATATACTTCACAGTGTTATGAATGCAATGACAATTAATCCCTGAAAATATGTAATTAATTCATATTTACCAGTAATTATCAATTTGCACCTTTGGTCCTTAACCTCTGAAATTTCCAGCCTCCGTATACTTTACTAATGATAACTTACTACTAGGGTTTGTAACACAGTATAATATAGTATTGTACCAGAGTTGTTCGATATCCCTAACGCAACTATCTCTGGATTTGTCTTTTTAATTGTATTCGTTCTTAGAATTTAATTTGCATTTACGTTGTTATATGATAACTGTGTTATTTCAGGGCGTCTTCTGAAATATTGCAAGGCAGAGAGTATAGGGTTATAGCAATAAATCTTGTTAACAGTATAACTGTGTTTCTTATTTAATGGCAAAAAATAATGTGTATAATGGGGGATGGGAGGAAATAAATGAAAGGCTTACACTCATTTATCCCTAACATCAGTTTAGAAAAGGTTAAGATATATCGGTATTGAATTAGAATTCCAAGAAAAGAATTCGCGATTTTTGTTTCTTAGCTACAAGCACCAGCTCTCATGGCACAGCACGCATCAAATAAATGGTTACCTTTCTTGATTATTTCTCGATGTCAGTAACCATAATTGTTGTAAGAACGGAAGAAGTCGTTGAATGTAGATTGGAGTGGTCTTCTTTATTTCCCACTGTTTCTCGCAATGTTTCGCATGAGAACTACGAATTCAGTTTTTACGCCAATAACCCGTTGCCAAGTGTATCCTTCTGAAAGAACGTTAATTGAGAATATATACAGTGTGAGCTTCAGGGAGGAAAATTTGTCGTGAAGGGCGACCGTGGGATGTTATATCTTTAGGATCCAAGGATACCTCGTATGAAGATCTTTAGCCCATGTCATTGGCGTGGCTTGGACGTTGTGGGTCGCGTTGTGGGTCACGCGGGGCGACCAGGCCTGAATTAATATATAAGTGGACTAAGCCCGTGGTTAGGGCCCCCACTGGATAGGGGCCACTAATTTGTTAGAATTTTATAATAGATCGTAACTAGAGGTGCTAGAGAATGGCACAGACTTTCTTGTACTATTCAGATTTCTAATTTCTTTGGTCTGGCCAAGCTTTTTGTCTTGCCACATCACCGCACAAAGTACTTTTTTAATTTTTTTCAATTTTTCGGTTTACTAATAATATAACTGAAATATTACTTTAAGAATATTGAAGAAGAGTAAAACGTCGTTCTAAATGGCTATTTTCATTGAAAAAAATTGGAGCAGATTTTAAGAAAATGGCGTTTTAGCGTTACTGTAAATTAACCTTAAGCGAACACATAAATGGCGTTTAAGCGAAATTTGAAGCTCTTGTTCGCAGAAAATATTTGAGTTGTCGAAAAACTTCATTGGAAATCATTTGAGCACTTCCAATCACAAGTGCAATGGTGTTTACAAATCGCTGGAAATCTGAATATTAACGGCGTGAGAAATATTTCAAAAAATATATTTGTGCAATTTTTGAAGAAAAAAAAGAAAAAGAATACAACAAAATTAGTTTTATGTCATCTTAAACAATGCAATTGGAATTAGCCGTACGAAAAATTTTTGAAGACAAAATTTGGAGACGTTTTTTGAAAATGTCGTTTGAGCGTTTCTGAAATGCGGAATTTTGAGCTTTTTTCACATAAAATGTTGAGTTTTAGAGAAACTTTATGTGACATTATTTAAAGCACATATACTCATAAATACTATAATGTGAACAAATTGCCGCAAATGTGAATATTAGCGAGTGAGAGACGAGTAAAAAATACATATTTGTAATTTTTGAATAAACAAAAGAATAGAGAAAAATGGCATTTATGACATCTATAGAGAACATTTAGCACTATCTGCATCAAAAGTTTAAAGAAAAAATTTAGATCTGTATTCGAGAACATCTTGTTTTGGTATATTTTTTTAAAAATTGCACGTATTGCACGGAATATTGCGCGAAAACGACTATAATTTTTTAAGTACATTACCTTAATGAAAACTAAATATGGAGAACAAATTTTATTTGAAGAAAAAATCTCTGTCTTCAGTTTTGTAGTTTTAGGAAGACGCCGAAAAATCCAAACTTTTGCTATATTCGAAAATTCAGAGTTAACAGTGAAAATAGGGCCTATGCCACCTTTATGAGTGCATTTCATTCTATTCTTATAAGAAATTTAAAGAAAAAACTTAAAGCAACTTTTGAGAAAATTTTGAAAATGTCCCTGGGGTTTCATGTAAAGTATCCCCATATGTTAAAGAATATTTCAGAATTTTTAAGAATCGCATGTCAAAATCGTAGCGCCTCAAGTCGAGCCCGATCGACCGGAGAATATCCATTCTGGAAAAAATTCTACGTATGGTTTAGGCGCTAGTGACGTTCACAGACGGACAGATGGACGCACGTTTTGAAAGAATTCTCTTTTTCGGTATCAGGGGACCCCAAAACGTATATTTCTTTTGAAATCTCGAAATCGATTTTCCGCAGCATTACATAACTTTCTCTATACTACGTATATACTTCGTATATACGTACGTAAACGAGATAGTAAAAATTTATAGTTATTTAGATTTTAAAAGTTTAAATTCACTTACGTACTAATGTTGAATACATGTATTCAATATTTGAGTCACTTAGAATGAAATAATCGTAAACCATCTCAACTGATTTGTACAAAAGAGGCAGTTGAAAATTCAAAGAATTTTGTATATCAGATTATCAACATAAAAGCATGTTTATTACATTAAAAGATTCTTCCCAACTTCTAGTAGAAACGAAAATGTAAATATTTGAAGTTTGCTCGTTGAGCGCCTCCGCTTGTCTAATCCCAAGCGCCCCGTGCTCGTGTTATTTGGTGGCCCCGGGGCCTCTGCCCGCGCGCTGGCTTCGGTGCTGCCGCGCGCGCTCCTTCGGCGCGTCGGGCAGTTGGCGACTGGAAGGCCTCGAAGGGCTTCTGCCTCCCATCCCGCTCGCCCGCCATCTACATTTCCACCCCATGCCACTGAAACGCGACGGTCGTGCGCGCGCCCCGCTCGCTCGCCCAGGGCAAGCGGGAGCTCGACATTACGCTGATGAGCTCCGAGGTTCCTAGAAAGACGCCAATCAACCCGCTTCTCGCTTTCGTGGATATACGATATCGTAATTACTCAGGGATTGTTCCGCGATACTTAACGCCAATTTTATTTTATTTATTCTCAGAATTCGTGCAATATTTTTTGCGCCGCATGTCGCATAATAGGATAAAGCCATTTCGTTCTCAGACAATAATAAACAAATCTCATTAATATCGAAAACAACCTTCTCATTACATTTTGTTACTTTTTATTTTGATTACTTCCAATCCATATGGAGAATAAAGGAAACCAACTAACCGTGTGACATATATAGTTCTGGTAGCAACATGATTCCGTTAGTATGATGATCACTTAATATATGAAATATTTTGTGAGATATAATTTAAAAAGACAGATGAAATATAATATAATTTTCTTCGCGTGTTTACATACATCCCAACCTCCATTTCGTCAAAAAACATCTAATGACAATGTATAAAAATGAAGGATTGAAGACGATATTTGCAATAAAATAAAATAAGAATAATTTTCGTAGAAAAAAGATGCGTCAGCAAAATCCTGACAAAAACAACAATTTTGTAACCACTCGTCTATGAAAGAAAATTTAAATGTTTTTCGTCTTATTAAACGAGCCTATTCTGGGCTTTCACTCTCCCATGTAATCTTTGGCGCACTTACAGGCGTAGTTCTTATGGCAGTACCGGAAGCAATTGATTTAATTCTGTACTATGGGTCCGACTCCTTTGGATTAGCAACGATCCAAGTTGCAGTGTCACTTCGTTTCGGCATCTCCTGGCCAGATGACAGTCCAGGGACCCGACGCTTAGTAACTTTTTTTTAGCATTAGTTATTTAAGGTCGCATCAACATCTAGGTCATTAGCGACCACTATTGCTGTTAACGGTATGGTAACTATGAGGATGAAACGATATGGTGATGATAAGGGGGTGAAAGAACGAGCACAAATTCAATGCCCGAGGCGGGACTCGAACCCGCGACCCTTCGGTCCGGGTCCGGGAGATCACTACGACACTACTGCCTTAGCGATCTCGGCCACCGGGACGACGCTTAGTAACCTTGTTGATTGCCAAGACATACAGATTCCTAAGAGACGCCCCTGTATCATAGAAAAATAAGTTTGAAACCTTTACTCCACTTCCAGAGTCTGCACGCACTTCGCGTTATTGTATATGCTCCTGTTCGGAGTAGTAGCTCCTGCTCGCGTTATTATATGCTCCTGTTCGGAGTAGCAGAACGTCTTCAGGGCTACAGAACTTTGCGCTCTTCAGTAGTTCATTGATATCGGATACTCCAAGAACTCAACAATCTGTATGTGATCGTTCGGCAGACAGCCCTTCCATGATCGACGTTCTTCGATTCTGCTGCGTATTTCTTATATTTTTATTTGCATTTTGCTGTTACTGAAGTCTTATTGAAGTTTCTGGCCCCTTTACGTGACAAGCAATTCCTTCTATTGAGGTCAGGTGTGACAAGAATTTAAATTTTGTCCGGGGGTAGCTAACGCGCTCTGAATAACAAGAATGTACATTTTTATTTGCGATGTCCATTATTGTCTAAAAGAAATATGAGCGCCTTGCCATGTGTATCTTTTGCCATATAAAATTAAGGCGTACCCGGATTATTATTATTATTATTATTATTATTATTATTATTATTATTATTATTATTATGAGATAAGCGCAACAAAGACTGGAACTTCAAAAATGTGTTTGCACTTGTCACAGTGCAAAATAGAAAATACATTATATGGGATTGATATAACAGTTATTCAGAAGTTTATATTCTTTATAAGAGAACAAACTTCATACATGCAAACCGGGAGCGGTAGCTCAGTGCATCAACTGATGTCGAAGGTTCGAGTCCTGACGGCGGCAGGATTTTCGGCGCTAGCTTTTCAGCTAGGTCGAATTCAGTCGCTGTCTGGAGGAGAATTCTAGCGGCCGGCTGCTCTGATCGGTAGTTTTCCGTGGTTTCTCCGATCAACTCCAGGCGAATGGCGGAGCAGTACCCTATCAAACGGGCCACGGACCGCGCGCGATCTATCCTTCCCATTCCTTGTCCTTTCCTCTCCCATTACACACACACACTTACACTAACATGCACTACACTACCACATATCCCGGGAGACCGGTCGGGAGCTGAGAGCTTGTCCCGGCTGAGAGGTGCCCCGCTGGTGGGAGAGTCCTGGTTAGGGGGAAACCCCACTAGCCGACGGTAGGTCGGTGCCGGATCTCGCCATCCAGCGGGGGAAGATCACCGCCATCTCCCGAGAAAAAACATGCACTACACTAACGGGACTAATGACCTGAGTAGTTGACGCGCCCGGAAACATCAATCAATCATACATGCAAAGTATAAACATATTTTTAATCATTTAAAAATGGTGAGTAAATTACACATTTAACTAAACGTACACTCCAAAAACTGAAACAGTCATGTTCCTCAAGCCGCTACTCCGGAATTTTTTGCAGAAATAATATTCGTAAAGAAGAGTGTAATTTGCATATTGATTTTTTCTGAAGTAAATTTGTAAAGGACTCATCATAAAATTGAAAGTCAAGGATATTGAGCCATTTTAAAATGTAAGATTAATTTTAATGCAAGGAGTATTTATCACATACTCCATTATTAATACGGGTAAATGAAGGACCAAATCATTTTCATTTAATGTAGGGGAAGGAATTTAGTTATGCATGGTGAAAAGTTTAATTTTGTCAGATTTTTTGACATTTCCCTCGCCAAACACAAGGATTTTTTTAATATCAAAGTAGTTCAGATGTTATTACTACGTTATTTATGTTATTCTGCAATTCATCTTTCCTCACTTCCAGCCACTCATTAATGACACATATCAAGATTATGAAAACGTATAGTAGTCACTTGAATCCTGATAAGCGTGAATTGAATTTGTCCCAGATTTATCCGACAGTCCAACCACTGTGAGTTGAGAGCCGCGCCGCCTGGGCCCGCGAATTCGTTAAAATGGTCATCAACCAATTCCTGGCGTCCAGTGAAGCTCCCTCCGGCTTCCCTGTCATTAATGGGCCGCACTTAACGCAGGCGTTGATGGGGCGGCGCGGCTCGGCGCGGCGGGGAGGCTTTCAGATTGCGGCGTGTGCGTCATTGGGAAATCTGCGGCCGCCGCGTCGTTAGGAGGGCGGGGCCCGGACGCAGGGCGACCAGCGCGGCCGGCGCGGGCGTGGGCCCAGTGCCTTCTTTGCGCCCCTCACGATTCCAGGATTGCCGTTGGAACGTGACACACATTTCTTCGTCACCTTTCTGGTTGATTGATTAGTATTTACGGGCGCGTCAACTTCTGTCATTAGTCCCGTAAGTGTTGTGCATGCTTTTGTCGCTGGAAATAGCGATGAAATTCCCTATGTTGGAGTGTCAGATCAGGTGCCGACCTACACGTCGGCTTGCGGGGGGGGTTCCGCAACCAGATATCCCCCACCAGCGAGACACCGCTCCAATCGGGACAAGCTCTAAGCTCCTGATGTATGTTGTAGTGTATGTGGTGTAAGTAAACGGTGAGGATAGGTCAGGGAAGAGGAAGGAAAGAACGCGCGCGGTCCTCGGCTCGTTTGTTACGATACTGCTCCGGCATTCGCCTACTGTTGATGGGAGAAACCACGGAAAACTACCGATCAGAGCAGCCGACCGCTAGAATTCTCCTTCAGACAGCGTCTGAACTCGACCTAGCTATGTAGCTAGTGACGAAATTTCTGCCAGCGTCCGGATTTGAACCCTAGTTACCTTGCTGGCCTTCTACCAGCGCTAACCTTTTACTCGGGGGAGCAACCAGGATATTTCGGAGGTGGGGGTGTCTAGGTGTAGTGTCCAACCAAGTTTGGTTTGACATCACGAATTTTTCATTTATGCTGAATCTAAAATTTGTTTTTATTTCTTGATTTATAGTTATTTATTGTATAACATATTGAATTGAGAAGTTGAATGACTTTCACTGTTACAGAAAATCAGTAAAAGCTGTATTTGTTGTCGGTTTCTGAGTGTAGGCCTAGAGTCCCTCCTTGGTTGCAGTACTGCTCTCAGCACAAAGAAATAAATGCCTGTTTAAAAAATATAGCAGAATGTTAATTTTTAGTTGTTAATTGTCACAAACTCATAACTATCTTCCTTAATTTCACCTACGCAGATACTTCAATAATAAATTCACTTGTGGATCTGAGAACAATTTAACATAAATCCACTCGTGTGGATCTGAGAACTATTCATTCGATTTAGTATATAAATTAGGACTCAATCGTTCTGCTTGTTGTTTTTGAACATCTGGCCGCGGCGCATCGTTGCTAGGCGTCGTGTCGCAAATGAACGGTGGTCCGGGCGTGCCAGCCAACAGTCGGCGTGTTTTCGTAGGGAAGGAAGGAGACTGGCAGGAGTAGCGTGCGTGGCAGGCGGCGAGGGACGGGCGAGGGGCGGCCGCCGCCGCGGGGGGCCGTGCGGGGGACTCGAGACGCAACGCTGGGCCGAGTCCCCCGCCGCCGCCCGCCGCCCGGCCCGCCGGCCAGCACTGGCTTGGGAGGCGCGGCGGAAGGCGCGGGCGGAGGCATGCGACGGCGCCCCGCCACCCTTCTTCTATCTCACCAGTTTCTACTTGAGAGGGAGTTTTTGAAAGTTTTTGTTCATCGAAAATGCTTTCTACTCTCCTCCCTCAGTTTTTAGATGTCCTTGTGCTCCTATAAATGGACACTTCATACAAGTTAATTTCTTCTTATTTTTCCTTGCAATGCCCGGAATATTTGAAGTTTCTTCAATATTTGCTGCTTTAATGTCTGTCTTCTGGAAAAATCTCTTTTCTTACGGAACCTAGCGTAAGTTAGGGATTTGTGTTGTACTTTCCTTTTAGTTATTCCATATTTAATGTGTGTATCATACAGCTTTTGTGCGTACTTGACACGACTATTGAATACTATTCTATTATTAACTGGATTAATGAATTTATAAACAATTCATTATATTAACTTATAGATTTCTAGTGGTCTATTGTGTATTAATGTTGTTCGTTTTCTTACTATCACATTATGATTGCCATGTTACAGTAACAAATTCATCTGACCCAAAATGAATGAGGTCACAACTGGTACAAAAAAGAAATGTACTCTTTGACAAAAATCAAATACTCTGTATTCTTATCATCACATCTTCTCTAACGTTTTGGAAGCATAATTGAGCAATTCTCTAGAAATATGTTAATTTGAGTAATGGAATAATAATAATAATAATAATAATAATAATAATAATAGTAATAATAATAATAATAATAATAATAGTAATAATAATAATAATAATAATAATAATAATAATAATAATAATAATAATAATAATAATAATAATAATAATAATAATAGTACCAAGAAGAAGATAAACAATTTCTTTCGACTTTTAATGCATGGGATACGTAATGAATGTTACAAAGGAATGTTAAATTCAATCCGCAAGCTAAACTAAGAAAGTACATTTTGACTTACTCTATGTTTTATTTATCAAAAGAGTAAATAGCTATGCATATTGTGCGCATTCCAGTATTATTAACTTAATTGTGATTGGATGTAATTTGCATAAATGCAACTTCAGCGCCCAGCCGAGTGGAGTATGTAGTATTTTGTCACGATAGTACCTGTCAATCATGAAAAGTTTCTTTTGACATTCTTCGTATTCTGTGTAGGGCGCTGACTTTTATAATTGTAATTCAAGAACATTATTAATAAGTACTCTTATTATTATTATTATTATTATTATTATTATTATTATTATTATTATTATTATCGTATCGGCCATTTCTGACCACGCTACACGATTAACGTGTGTGACTTTTATGATCAGTTTTTCAGCTGTATCTCTCGGTATGACAGGCTTTGAAGGGTTAATTATGAGGTGGTAGGATGATGAGGGTGAAGGGACAATCACAAATACGACCATGCCTACACCGGAGTCGAACCTGCAGCCTCCTCTGCGCATACGTCGGCTGCCGCAACCACCTTCGCCACGGGGCTGGCACGTTATTATTATTATTATTATTATTATTATTATTATTATTATTATTATTATTATTATTATTATTATTATTATTATTATTATTATTATTATTCCTTTTATTGGTTGTGTTAATGTATATTTTGTATTGTTTTGCATTGAATTTTTATTTTTCGCCGTCTACATACTTAGTAAAGAAAAAGTATCGTAATGCTGCAGTAAAAAGTGGCGATTCGTCAGAAAAACTCGTATTGTGGGAATCTGATATCGAAAAAATGTAGGAAATTACTTCATCTAATGCCCTGTATACTAGTACCCGCGTGTATTGGGACCTTGATAACGAATTATTGGTTTATGGCAAAATACCTGTCGTCCGTCCGACTGCCTGTCCATCCTCTAGTGGTGCGTCTGTCCGTCCGTCTGTGGTCAATATTAACGCCAAAACGGTTCAGACGTTTTATTCTCAAACTGACATTCCCCGATCGATCTGGCCGAACACGAGAGCCTGCGAGTTTGACACGGATATTTTGGAGTTACTATACATGAAGCCTTAAAAATAGTTTCAGAATTTTCTCATAAATAGCTGTACATTTTTGTATTTTTATCTTATATAGAGCAAAATACGCCTAAAATGGTTCCATTTTCGTTGAACTCTCGAAACTTTTGAAAATTGCGACAGTTCAAATTTTTTCGGCGTATTGCTACAGCTTCATTGTTGAACACAGATATTTTACTTGAAATCTGTTCAAAATTAGCGTTTTAAATAGGGTCTAATATAATTTTTCGAAAATATGAGTATTTTTTGAGTAATTCTTGCCTGAAATGAAGCCAATTCAAAAGCAATATTTTCTCAAAAGCGGTTCTAAATTCTTTCTTTTTTGGCACTAAATTCCAAGAGCGGACATCAAATTATACTTTTCTAAAAATCACTCAAATGTCGCCTTATTTTATCTGTCATCTCAATGTGAAAGCTATATATATCTCGTTTTTAAATTATATTTGTCGATTTCCACTAACAAGTGCAATTCTCATCCCTGACACATGATTAAAAATAGAACCATTTAGGTTGATTGTATCGTGTGCATTTTAATCTACTTGTCCTGCGCTGAGCATTACAATTGTTATTTCAGCAAATTCGCAATTGTTCGATAACTCCTACTTCTATTTATTATATAAAAATGTTTGAATGATTTTTGATGGACACAATTTTAGAGTGATTAAACAATACTAACCTGTCACATTCATACTTGCAGATATTTAGAGTACGCTACGTTTGAATTGTTCGTTTTTTAAAATAAAAATAAAGATCAAAGGAGTAACATTATTCAATCTTTGTGAAGACCAAAGGCCTAACCTTCTTGAAATTTTAAATATCATAATATTTAAATATGTGATTGAGAGAGATTAAAAATCCGAATTTTCCCAAATAATGATCAAACTAGCGAGAATAGTTTGTATCTAATTATACTGAATATTTGATCGTAATCCTGATCGGTATTTTGGAAAGTTCTCTCCGACGTATTTTTCTGGGAATCTTCTCTGAAACGTTAATGAAAAGTGGTTTGTACCAGCGGTTTACTTACGACTAACATTACGTTGTCTGGATTTCCACGAATTTCAAGGAGGGTTTTGCATCTGCATCGAGCTTCGCTTCTGATCGGCTTGCCAGGATTTAGAGAACACTTTTAAAACTTACTAATATTTTCAGCAGGTCCTGGTATATTTACGAGGAACAGAGCGCATTCGACGATTCACTGCGAGGTCTGGGAAAACATTAACAATTCATTAGACGAACATGTTAGAAGGGTAGAAGAAGTCATTACTAAGTTGTAAAACTCATCGACTTTTTCGCCATAATCTAACTCTCCTCCGTATTCTTTCTTACGATTATCAATTGAAAGCAAAAACGCAAAATGATAAAAAGCGCGTTAAATCCATTTTTTTCTAAAGCGACACGTCCTCTCTCATCAAGGTACACAAATAAAAGATTGAACACAGGAACCGAGTACCTATAACACATTCTATGTCCTATAAATTATTCACTTCCCTTCTCAACGAGAAGCGCTCTTTGGTCGAAATTCCCTCTATTAACACGGCGACGGATGGGTGAAAAAATGTAACAAAAATGGATGGAAGACCTGGGTTAAAAAATAAGAATTACATAGCAAATATTTTGTTTGTATCATTGTTGTAGATCTTCATTATGTTATTTCGAAACAAAAAGAAAGCATTTTTGTTAATCTATTATGTATTTAATATTCGTATGAAAATATTTGGTAAATTTAAGGAGCACAATGAGTCATCCATAATAGCATCCTCGTCATTCCACTAGAGAGTTTGACTCATTTCTGAAAATATAGTTAAATTTGGCTTTAGTTATATGTAATACTATAGAAAAATATCATTATATCGCAATAAGAAATAATTCTAAAAATACGAATACGTGCCTATCCGATTACATTAACGCCATGGAAGGATGGGTTGGGTCTGAGAGACCAAGCACGAAACAAATTACGCATATAATCACGTACGCAACCTATACCGCAATAACTGTCACTTTGAACGTTACATTTGAAAATAAAAGAAAGGAAGAGAGACGAACAGCCTGCCGGTGCTATCAGTGTGTGATTGGCTGAAGTTTTTGTTACCTCGTGGGTCTCACAGACCTAACTCATCCGTTGCCGGGTTAATAGTTGAAACCTCTTTTCGGTTTACCGGTCTCCCTCCCGACTGCCATCTGAAGGCTCCTGAGCGGATTTCAATGGTTTGCGGGGCTCGCTGGAATCCCATCTATTCCTGAGCCGATGTACTACCTAGTGGAGTGCTCATAATAGTCGCTGAACCATATACCGAAGAAGCCCATTGGCCCATCTGGATCCTGAACGTGTATTATTGCCCAAAGTAATCCTGTACTTGCATTATTGCCCTTTGGTCCATAGCTTGTACCTTTTACGGGATTAGATATCCAGTGCCTGAGATGTCAACAGCAACTAGATACCGGTAAGGCCAAATACTTCAGAAAATATTAGGCTTTAGAGGTTCTATATGAAGGATTGGGAATGGTCCCAAGCCACACAAAAAAAACAAAAAAAAAAACAACAACAACTGCTTGACGCAGGTGTCAAAGCTCGCGTGTTAAAGCTCTGCTGTGCTCAACTGCCCTAACCGTGTACGCCATAAAGCACTCTTCCTTGTCCATTTCGGTGACGGGTTTCACTAGTCATGATAAGCACCTAAACTTTGTTGGAAAACGCTTTCTTTAGCATCTCATGGGAAGGAACTGGTGCAGTGATTTAGAGTATACGTACGTTATATACATTGTATTAAGGTTGTTGCTTCCATTTCATGTACTGGTCAGCTATTAAACTTTCTCTCAGTTTGGGGAGTTATTGGGACACTTTTATTCTTAAAATTAACTACGAGAAATCATGAGAAAAATGATTGATAACTAAAGACAATCGAAAAAATATCTCTTGAGGTAGCAGAATTGCTGGTGTTTCGTACGCAAGTTGTTTAATAGTTCTAATTTGTACAATTTTTTAAGTAATCTATAATTGACTTTTCATTCTACTAATTCTTCTAAGTTACTTCAGAATGTTGTTATTTTTTTTTTTTTTTTCAAGTACTCGGGAGCAGAAAAGCACGTAAATGACGGTGTGAACGGTCTTCTTTTCACACCTTTCCATGCCCACACGGGCTCTCCGGACCCTTACAAAAGTCATCCTCTGGATTTGCCAGTGATGCGGTTTGGGGCACCTTTGTTGCAGAAAGTGGTAAGTATCCGCCGGTCCACTCTGAAAACGGACGGGAAGGGATTTTTGAGATAATCTCAATTTGCACTACGGAAGTAGGTCATCACTCTAAATAAAGACACCGTATAATGATCGAACCGAGAACTAATGTAAGAACAATGCGAACATGTTAAAAAATTGACGCCAAAATATCTAGTCCTGTACAGTGCGGAATAATGAATTAAAAATCCTTCTGTTAAAGCTATTTCTGATAGTAATTCTATTTGGGTTCGTTTTCATGTTGCAGTTTCTTTTCACATTTTAGATACATGAAAATATTTTGTATTACTCATAGACTTCGACCTGTGGAATACCGAAGAAGCGATTGTGAGTGAAGGGTTGTTTAAAATGCTAATGAGTTCGGAGTGCGCGGTGGGGACTGGCAAGTGACGCGTGCGGGCGGCCGGGGAAACGGAAGCCGCAGGAGGATGAGCGGGCAGTGCAGGTGGCCCCCGAGGGCCCACAGGTGCAGGGGAGCATGTGCTCGGGGCCTCCGCGCTTCTGCCCTCGCGGGCCTTCGCCACAGGCCTTCGCCGCAGGCCGCTGAACCCTGCCGCACCGCCCCGACCTTGGGGAACGCACGGCTTCCCATTGGGCGGAATCAACTTTTCCCTCTGCCGCATAGGCAAAAACACGTCATTTGGATGACTGCGAGGAGAACTCTAGCGATCGGCTACTCTGATCGGTAGTGTTTGGTGTTTTTTCTGATCAACACAAGGCGAATTCTGGAGCAGAACCTTAACAACCAGGCCATGGACCGCGCGCGATTTTTCCTGCTTCTTTCCCGTGTCCTCTCTTTTCTCCTTTCACACACACATATGTGTGTGTGTGAGAGAGAGAGAGAGAGAGAGAGTAAGAGTGAGTTTGCTGCGTCTGGGGCAGTGCCCCGCTGGTTAACTACACACTCATCTACCTAGGTACACACACACAAATGGGGATATACTTTGTTGTGCTGTGCAGTAGTATATTGCTTTAACATTCATGGTTGAACATTTGAGATGGATCCTGAATTCTATGAGTCTGTGAATTATTGTATTTACGATACAATATTTTCAAAATGAAAAAGTGAAATTTATATTAACTTTGAAAATGTGAAAAAAATCAACACAACGATATCGTACACTCAAACACAGCGAAGGTAGTTAAATTTGAAAAACTAAGTCTACACAAGCAGTCTTACAGCACCGACAACCCTATCAGCGAAAGAGAGAAAGTCGAAATAGTAGTTTACGATATAAGTGTCGTAAAGCATCTTATTACAATACGAGATTGGAAGATTGCCAAACGAGGCCGTTAGGCCGAGTTTGGTAACCAATCGAGTATTGTAATAAGATGTTACGACACGTATATCGTACAACGTTTTATCCACTTTGTAAAAATTAGTTAGATTTAATCTAAAAGATCGTCCTACGCGTTCGTTTAGTACTAACGATTTATTTTCTAGAAGTGGCGACACTGTTTCTAACAATGATAACAATTGAAACACATTTGGTGTCAACCTCAAGCTTTGTGTATTCTTTCCACGGTGTAAGAGTATTTTTTTCCAATATGAGTGACAGCAGCTGTGATTCTGACATCGAAATAGCAGCAAATGCTGCTCTAGACACGCTATTACCAGAGAAATCACGAAAAAAATATGAGCGTGAATACACTTTATTTAGAGACTGGAGTGCAACCAAACATATTAAAACCATTTCGGAAAAAGTTATGATGGCGTACTTCTCTGGTAAGTCTAAAAAAGAGAAACCCTCAAGTCTATGGTCACATTATTCCATGTTAAAGAGTACAATATTACTTAATGATAATGTGGACATAAGTAAGTTCACACAATTGATAGCTTTCTTAAAAAGAAAGAGCGAAGGATACATGAGCAAGAAATCTAAAATATTTTCGAAAGATGACATACATAAATTTTTAATAGAGGCAGATAATGAAATTTATTTAATGATGAAGGTGACATTAATAGTTGGCGTTTTTGGAGCTTGCCGTAGAGAGGAATTGAAAAATTTAGAATTAAGTGATATAGAGGATAAGAATACGTATATTATAATTAATATACCAAACACCAAGACATTAATTTCAAGACAATTTGTTATTACTCAAGGAAGTGTCAAAGAATTCAACTGTTTGGAGACTTTTCGTCAATATTTTCGCCTTCGGCCGGAAAATGTCAAGCAGGATCGTTTCTTTCTCTCCTACAAGAATGGAAAATGTTCTTCGCAACCAGTTGGGATAAATACTTTTGGAAACATTCCAAAAAAAATAGCAATGTATCTTGGTTTGAAGAATTCTGAAACTTTTACAGGACATTGCTTTCGTCGATCATCTGCTTCTTTACTCGCCGATGCAGGTGCTGACATGAATGTGTTAAAGAGGCACGGTGGATGGAAGTCAAATTCTGTTGCTGAAGGTTATGTCGAAACATCAGTGCAAAATAAAAAAGAGATAGCTATGAAAATTATGGGGGAAAATATTTCGAATGTGGAATCTACAAATATTTCAAATGCAAATATGAATTGTACAGCTTCAACATCATCGGGAATTACGGTATCAAATTGCAGCAAATTTGTAATTAATGTTTACAACAAATAAGCATAGCTATTATTATAATTTGAACTCTTATTCTGTTAAAAAGTTATGTCAATAAAAATTCTTTGAACAATTGTTGTTATTTTTAATAGTAGGAATCAAGGTAGTCGCGGAATAACCCATTACAAAACGAGTGTCGTAATGAAGTACTTTACCGCACTGGGTGCGGTAAAGAGCTTCATTACGACACTGAACCTAATGTCGTAATGTTTGACTTTACCTAACCAAAGTGGATAAAATAATTTTTGTTTTCTGATTCATTATCAATAACTGCAGGGTCTTTTTTCACAATTCGGAACATCGATGAACTCTGTATTTTCAAGTTTATAAATTCGACTGTGTGATGCATTACGAAAAATGCTCAATAACCTAACTTTTAATGTGTTGGAACAATTTGTCAGACGGACTGTGGAACTATTGTTTCATGTTTTAACACACCCATCAGTATAAAAATGTATATTTTCTTAATATAATGCTTTATCAATAGAAATGGCTACTAAATTTAGTCATGAACAAAGAAAATTTGTTATTGACAATATGAAATTTCTTTCCACTTTTAAGGTTTGTTCGATTATCAATTTATTTTATATTAGCCACGAGCATTTTGCCTGCAAATTGTCTTTTGTCTAGCTTCTGCGTTAATATGTTACCTTGAGTAGGTTACTACGCAGGTAAGTTGTGTTTTTTATACTAAACGAGGTTCATTCTATTACATCCATCATTGCTCACAATGAGTTTGATTCACGATAAGAAAGTACATAAATAACAGAAGATGATTGATAAATTCAAGATTAATAGCATTGAACATTTTGTCATTAAATATTCTTTAATCAAACTAATGAAAAGAAATCTCGTGTACTGTTTCTAATGTTACTAGGCAGAACGTTAAAACTCGTATAGAAAATATTTTAGTAAGTCAAAATATTGTTCAATGTAATTCTGTGTTCTTTTCATGCCCAGTTTGCCAAGATCGTTATAATAAGTTGAAATAGAGTGTTACGTTATGCATTACATTATGCACTGTGTAATAGATCTATAGATTTCATGGATAATTTCCATTAGCATAACTAAAAGTCATCGAAGTCATGGGGCCTAAGTGACACCTTTTCAATTCTGAGATAATGAACTTGAAACTTTACAGATGGTATTCATTTCTGGATTAACTGTCCATGGTTCGAGTTAATTTTTCAACGCCTGTCACGTTTTCACTTAGAAACTTTGAACACATAATTTTTCTGTGTTTTGACTGTTCGCAGCTGCATTGAAATAAATTTTCAGAGAAAGCTATTTCAACTCCCGAACCTCTGGGTGCTACAAACATAGGCAAAAATTGATGTTATTAAACCAACCAACTGTTAAATTCACTATCACACTTATTAAAGCAACACTTATTGACACTGTCAAACACGTTTAACAACGCTTATAACCGTTATTAATTACAAATTGTAATATGCGTGTTCACATAATGACAGTCTCAGAAGCGTGAATTACAGCGTGAGTCGATGTCTCTGTCGTACTAGACTTGGTGAACTGCAGACGCAGGAATGTATTTGAGCCTACACTCGAGAAGTGAGATCTCTGCAAGTTGAACCACGGTTACATTGCAATGCATCTCTGAGCTTTCTTTCGCTTTCAAAACTATATTATTCTCAGTTGGCGTCGAACTCGTCTTGTATAATTGTGACAATCAGCGTACAAATCCATAGACACGTATTGCCTGATGTTTCTTCAGCATATTACTTGCATCAGAGCAAATATTTTGTGTTTTTTTGTATACAACACTTGAGCCGATTTTTCTTATGTTGTCGCAAAAATCGGTCACAAAATTATCCTTGGTTGTCCTGGGCTCCAGTGTATTAGGTAGGCCCTTGCTCTGCATAGTGCGCGGGGGAGGGGCGGGGGGCGCGGGAGCGACGCAATCCGAGCGTCGTGCTGCTCGTGCTCTTTCTCGCTGGCGCGGCAGGTGCAGCGCTTGAGGAAGAAGGCGAGCGCGGCGAATGCGGAATAAGGACTCTTCACGTAACCAGACACGGCTTCCGGGGACGGCTTGCGCACCTTTCAGCGGGCCCGCGCCGCCGCCGTCGCCAACGCCAACCGCCGCATGGCCTCTTCTCCCGCCGCCCACTCCAATCCCTCCGCCCCGTCTCTGTCCTCCCTTCCCTCACCCCCGCCCGCCCCTCGTCTGCCACCCTCTTCCCCTGCGCCTCTCTTTCCTTCGCCAACCAGCCCCGCCCCGCCCTGCTGCGTCCGTCACCTGTCTCCGCCTTCGCCGTCCCCGCGCACGCCGGGCGGAGCTCTCTCAATTTGAGTGATATCGTCGCCGTCGGCTCTCGACGCGCCGCACTCGTCGCCCTCGCTCGGCATCCGCCGCCGCCGCCGCCTCTCCGCGCGCAGTGATTCGACGTGACGCGCCCCGGCGGAATGGGGGAGCGAGTGGGCGTGGAGGCGACTGCTCGTTGGAATATTCAGAAGGAAACATTTTATTCCTCCCTGTCTTATTCTCTTGCTGCAATTTACACTGACTTCTTTTAAGTCTTGTTTGATGCTACAGATTTTTGAAGTAATTTGTATTTGACCTCATATTCCTAATACCCTTTCAATCTATTTCATTTCGGGAGTATATGGGGAAATACATTGATAACGGCGCCAAAATCACATTTTTATCCTTTGAACTAGTTTAGTTATTTGTCTTTAACTATATGCTTGAAAAATTTTCAGTGGCTTTCCTCTGAAAATCCTCCTCCTTTTTGCTCCTTGAAGTTGACAGACTTGTGGCATTTAGGCATGGCATTCATCATCTCAACGATAAGCTTTCATTATTTCATACAATCATTGAACGAATTCTAAAACATATTATCTACGAACACCGACTCGCACAATTTCCTCATCATTTCCTAAGAAATCTGAATAATTACTTTCAAAAATAAACCTGAAATCATGTTAGGGCCATGAGAATACAGTACGTTTGCAAAATTTATGTTTTCCTTCCCTCCTGTCAGGCTTTAGGCGTCGCCTTCAAGACTTCGTGAGCTATTTTTAGGGTCTCATCTCGTTATTTTTATCCGTATTTTTGTTTTATTTTGCATGTCTTTATGCAATAGGAAAACAATCTAAAGTCTTTATTGGATGTACACGTTGAACATGTTGAGAAAAACAATGGGGTCGAGAATGAAGGCTATACTCCTATTTATATCGTAAGCCGTGCCATGAAGTAACCCCGTGCTGCGACGGCGATCGGGCGTGCGGGCGTGCGGGTGGGCGGGTGTGCGAGCGTGCGGCCGGCCAGCACGCGTGCGAAGATATGCAAATGGTGCACGCCGCGCTGCCGCCCGATCGCCGGGTGGTTTGCCGCACTGTAGCGGGGCCTAAAAATACCCCGCACCACCCCGCGCAGCTGCCTGGAGCGCCGCCTCCGGCGTTGGCGCGCCCGCCGCCCGGCCGCGGCCTTGGGATGGTTACGGAGGCGAAACGAGGCCGCGCGCTCTCTTCCCGAGTTCCCTTTACGCTTTGGCTTCAGCGACACACCAAGGAAGCCGCTTCATACAAATGCGCCGGGTTTTAATTGACTTAACGTAACATGCTATATAAAAATACAGTTAATTTCAAGTAGCCTTAGGATGTCCAATTCTAAAAGTTAATTTATGTAGTATACACCCTTGAAACACAAAATTGTGGAACAAATATAACAAAATAAAAGGAAAAGAAACTACTATGTCAAAAACAATTTTATACACCGAGAGAAAATTATTTGAATGGCATAAGAAAATGGTTTGCTTGGAGTTAGTTTTGATGCGACAAGACAATATTTGTGGCATCCAAACGAAATTTTGTCTCATTCAATATACTTTAAACCCTTGCTCCAACTTAAATGGTTCCGATAACTTGATGTAATATTACTTGACTTGTATCCAAAGATTGATACTGCAACCTATGCACATGTTTTCATCTGGTTTCATGCTCCAAATTAAAATTCTTTTGTAGTTCTACTATTTCAATGTTATTATATAAACGACACAAAGAGATCGTGAATAGCAGCAATTGCATTGCTGTCGGTTATCATTCCGATCTTTTCTTGACACCTGCAAAAACTGAGCGTTTTTATTTCTTCCGAACCATTTATTCAAGTAATCGCCAAACGTCAAATAATTGATGATTTCTCAAGACAACACAGGGATAGATGATTGTGGAATGGCAGCATAATTTCGCAGGAGCTTAGTAATAAATGATTTCTCAGAAGAGTGTTTCTCGTCTGGGGAAACATATGAGATTGTGGGATTTCAACACGTTGAAACGAGTAGTAGTACCTGGCGCCTTGGCCGCTTTAACTATACCGGTCAACTTTCTGCTCTGTATTACTAACATATAACTCCATCAAAAATACTATCTATTTAAAATGTTTAGAAATTTATGATTTGAACAGATACGCAATTTTTCGTTTACTCTTATTTTTTGAAACCCACATATCTTCCCGAGACTTTTTTAATTAATGAATGTTCAGTATCACTGCTTTCTGGACTTTGATGATAGCAGCCCCTCCTTGGAGAAGTGCGTCAGAGTCTTCAGTATTAAGTGTAATAAGTGTGTTGATGATGGGACTGTGGGTATGGCTTCCATTTCCAAGATAACACCAGGATTATTCCTTACTGCAATATTTTTTCTTCTGTTGTTTCAAGTATTGATCCTACTTCCTACTTGGATTTGATATCTAGCAGATCGCCGAATTCCGTCGTCTACATGACTAGGAGTATGGTCTTTTGTTTAACTAAGGCGAACAATGACAGGAGTGCCAAGTATCTTTGTATTTACTTTTTGTATCCATTATATCTTTGTATTTACTATTGTTCTAAGTTTTTGTTAGTTGTGGTCGTTTGTTTGGAGCCCTGAAGAGTTTGTTCGTAGAATACGAAATGTAGACTGTACTACATAAATTGTCATAGTCACATCCTGGCTTTGTAATATAGCATATTTCTCTACTATTCTACTTTCCAACATCTGATACATAGGTGTTTTGAGAAAAATGTATAAACTATTATTATTATTATTATTATTATTATTATTATTATTATTATTATTATTATAACTTCTGAAATTTCGTTTTATTAAGGAAAATAACACAGTGTAGTACATAAAAGCATCGGTAGGGCATTAACTGATGTCACTGCAGTGCCGCTGGGCGGGTGTTCCTGGGTTTCGAGTCGCGACGGTGATAGGATTTTCGACACTAGCTTGTCAGCTAGATCGAATTCAGCCGCTGACTGGAGGAGAATTATATCGTCCGGCTGCTTTGATCGGTAGTTTTCCGTGCTTTCTCGATCAACAGCAGGCGAAAGTCGGAGCAGTACCCTAACAAACGGGCCAGGGATCGCTCGCGATCTTTCCTCCCTCTTCCTAGTCCTTTCCTCGCCCCTTCCTTACACTCACGTGCACTACACTACCACACATACCGGGAGACCAGTCGGGAGCTAAGAACTCGTCCCGGCTGGTGTGTACCACGCTTGTAGGAGATACATGGTTGGGGAAAATCCTCACAAGCCGGGTAGTTTGACGACGACGTGGCCATTATATTTTAAAAAGTGATTTTCGTATTAGGTAACGGCAGAAAAGATCAATAAATTGATCTGAAATTGGGAACCGACATGGAAACCGAAAGGTAATTTGGTATGGGTCGATTGTCGACAGAGCGACACATTCTGACAGTATGCTAGGTTAGGAAATATCTGACCTCTGTGGTAGCGAAACCGCAGACTTTTGGGCAAGCGAAGGAACGAGAGGAAGAAACGGGCGTGGAGGGGTTGGGGACAGAGGAGAATTGACGGGAAGGGGGGAGGGAAGGGAAAGGAAGGGAAGGGGCGGTGCGCGTCGCTGACCCAGCATGTGGGTCACGCGTCGCCTAAAATAGCGGCCAGCGGGCACGAAGAGGACGTGGATGCGCGCGAACCGACATGCGATCGGCCTCCTGGAATAGCGACCCCGCCGCCACCTCCGCCTCCACCTCCACCTCCGCCGCAGAGCTCGCAGCCGCTGCTGGAGTTCCCGTCAACCGTCACCGGGGCCGTGCTTTCTGTGCTGCCTACTCCAGCCGCTATTCCCCCTCCCGCTCGCTGTTCCTGGAGCCTGCATTCCTTTAGGCACTAGTGGTCCCTGGGTTGCCGTTCCCGTTCTCTCTTTACTGAGGACTCATGTCCTTTCTTCGTCCTTGTCCAGTGATCCCAAACTGTGCTCCTTGGAGGTTCCGTATCCAGTATACAAATCTCTGCAGAAGTGGTTACCTTTTTCGTAAAACAGATAAGTAGCAGGCGTGTCCTCCTGACTAGTTATTACTGCTTTTTTGATAATCCGCATGTGTATTTGAAAATAATTCCTCGGCCGAAGTCGGAATCTGAAAGTGTGGCCAACGTTTTTGATATATTTTTTGATATAACTATGGTTATAGTTCTGATATAATTATATAGGAATTATGGTAGGAATATCACTAAGAAATGAACTCATTACATAATTGTTAAACTCAAATCAGAAGCTCTGACCCAAACCGTCGTTCTTCTGTCTCCTGAATGCATCCTTCTTCTATTCAAAACTATCATAAACCTCATCTATAAAAAACACCTTAATATTATTACGTTTTCCCGTTCAAGTCCTACCTATACAAGTAAACTCCAAACATTCCAAAACAAAATATTCAGAATAGCAGAAAGAATTTTGTAAATATTCACTTACTATTAAGATTCGTTCGGCAAACATCGCGGCAAAATTTCCGTGAGTTGTCTTCCATTTTTGTAACATTTACATTTCGAACACATCCACGTAATAATACCTTCAAACCATATCCATGTTGATCCCGGGTTCTTAGGAGAATAGAACGCACTTTCTAATTTGTGCACGTTGTAACTAAATATGTCGTGTAATTAGATAACGTACAACAATGCAGAATGATGGGCCAACGGGCCTTACGCTCTCTTATGGGTGACGATCGTGGCGAACCAATACTCTGGACGTCGGAAATATTGTAGCTGCGCCACTGTTGCCTACTGGTAATTACACCCCCCCAGCCGCAAGCAAGCGAACCAGCGAGTGAACGAGCGAGCGAGCGCGACCCAACATAATCCGCTGGCGGACGTGAAATTTCTGCCCTAGTTCACTTTGTTTCAAAACGACTGATCCCTTAGCCATACCTGCACGCCCAAATAAATGACGGTTGTAAAATTTCCAATATTGTGTGTTCGAGCGGACAACTTTGAAAGCGTCCCGGGATCCAAAAACACTTATCATGAAATTGCACACACCAGTTGTGCGCGAGACTGCAGTTGGCTAGTTTGACGAATCGGATATACCACACCCGGCACTCAAATGCATGTCCAACGTGTAAAATTAATATTTTATAATTTAGAAATACGTTTGTCGATGCAGGCGCTGCAGAGGCTGGAATTGGTACAGAATTCGGACCCCGACCCAAAGAACGGCGGGCACGCAATTTATAAAATATGGCAGGTGGGCTCGCCATGCCACGTGACGAGGCGTGAAGTGAGCACCGCGAATGGAAATGTCGAATTTTCCAGCAGAATCTCACTCCTTTGGCGTTCTCCCTTCTGCGGCGAAGATAAGACTACAAATTTCCCTTTGAGCGGATGTGAGCATATTCAGTGCCTAAGCGGAAGTGGACTTCCGCGCGCGGCACCTACCCCTTTCCGGCGATCGGCGCCGCCGCCGCCTTGCCGCCACCGCCTGAATAGCGACCGCTGAAAGGCAGCAGAAGGCGTCTGGGGCACTGGCTGGGGCAGCGACGGCGGCGGTGGCGCAGAGGTGCGTGCGACGTAGGTACTACATTGACGTGTGCGTCCCCAGGCAGCGGGATCTACGACAACGCGAGGCTGTCATCCTGATGGACACTATCGGAAAGCCCAGCCATCTGCGTCACTGGATCTCTCTTGACAGCATAGTTACTATATACTATATTTTAGGTAGTATTATAAACTGCCGGCAGGTAATCCTCGTGCGCCATTCGCCATCTAGGAAACACAGCCGTCTCGATCCCTCTCTGAACTCTTCAAAATATTAATGTGAGAACCCATAATGATCTCCGGTTACACGTAGAGAAACTTAACAAAGGACGCCCTCCATCCGTATTCACAAGAACATATGATTTCTTTACTTCAAGCTTGAAGCAATGGGGACGTAAGTGAAGCCGATTTCATTACAAAAACCAAATGGTATTAAGTCATTTTTTAATTAATTCCAGTTGTGACCATAGCGTTTTACACAGATTTGATTGGAGATAAAAGTGTAGTTGATGATAAAGGTCTGAACAAAAATCTGGATATTGATATTGATGTCACTAGTGTGAGGAGTGACTAATATATTTTTTAAAATATCTAATCGTTATTGACCATGTGTGAATATATTTTGCAACAAGTATCTTCTTACAAATAATTGGGAGCTCTCCGCAATTTTATTCCTCACAGCTACGTATAAACATAAAACAATTTGGGTCAATTTTACAGACTTTACTTTTATCTCCCCCCTCCCCCCCAAAAAACAAAGAAAATCTAATCTATATCTCTCAAAATATATGCTACAACTTACTGCGAATTGTGCTAGTTAATTCACTGCTTAACTTAGTCCAATTATTACACTCTATGAAGAACAACTCAAATACATTCCAGTTATCAAATGTATTCACAACGATATTTGCTTCACTGGAACAAAGGGCATTATTTCAAATTGAAACTAAAGCGTTGTATGGAAAACCATCAAAGCAACACATTTAACTTGAGTCCATTGAGTCAATTTGTAACTCAAAATCAGTGATTTCAAAGACTGCGTTTCTTTCGTCAAAAAAGTCTGGGCGTTGCATTCCACTTGTCGCCGAACAATGCCTCGTCGGCCGTGCAGGCAGCGAACGGGGAAGGTTGGCGACACTCAAGGGTCGCGTTGCGCGACAGCCTCGCCCGGCACCCCGGCTTCCCCCTCCCCTCCGGCCCGGCCGCGCTCCGTTTGTACATTCCCTGCGTCACTTGGAGTGCACGGACTACACGTCGTCTCCGGCCCAGACTCCAATAGCTCCGGGCAGGTCGAGGTGCGTGCTGTGCAAAGTGGACTCCCGCAATTACGCTTCAGTACACAACCCTGATCGAAGACCCGTCCTCTGGACACTCCTCCCTCGGAGGGAACATGCCAGCTGTCACGCGGCGTGCCCTTCACGCTTGGAAACTGCAGAATGAAATTCAACCACTAATCACATTTTGGTTTTTGTTTTTTATAGATTGAATCCAAAGTTTTTTCTTACGTTTATTTCTATTCTTTATGTTTAACTAGCTGACCCGGCGAACTCTGTTCCGCCTTAACAGCCGGTCCCATCTTTTTCTCGCGTCGCACTCACTGTGAGAAACTGTACTATCCTTGTTGCACTGCGTACGTGCAAAAACGTGCGTTCTCACACAGGAATGCTGTCGAACGGGATAAACAGTATCCTATGTCCGTCTCCTGGCTCTAAGCTTTCTGCTCACCAAATCGGTACAGCC
The DNA here is from genome assembly GCA_011170035.1 of Teleogryllus occipitalis. Classification (NCBI taxonomy): domain Eukaryota; kingdom Metazoa; phylum Arthropoda; class Insecta; order Orthoptera; family Gryllidae; genus Teleogryllus; species Teleogryllus occipitalis. The sequence continues at coordinate 79,841 of BLKR01003540.1, read as the reverse complement.
GTTCTTTAATTATAAATAGTGTAACTAACACGACTATATACAGATATAACGGCGAACGAAAGGCGGCTATCATTATCGCCTTCTGTTATCAGTGCGGCGTTACAACAATGGGTTACAACAGGCAACAATGACCGCTAACATGCGAAATCACGCGAAAACGTGCAAAAAACGTGCGTTCTCACACAGGAACGCTGTCGAACGGGATAAACAGTATCCTATGTCCGTCTCCTGGCTCTAAGCTTCTTGCTCACCAATTTTCAGCCAAATCGGTACAGCCGTTCTTGAGTTATAAATAGTGTAACTAACACGACTTTCTTTTATATATATATATAGATATAGATTTTCAAGAATCGTATGCATATAATTAGTTTTTATGATTATATTATTTTGTACTGTAAATTTAAAAAAACAAACAAAAAAAACAAGCACAATAGAAATGTGACTTACTATGTGTTATTTCCTGCGGTTTGGCGCCCTCATATACCTTCTTTTTCTTCTGAAAATGCAGATTGCAGATACATATCATCTGTTGATTAGTCGCTGGAAATTTCGACCTTCCTATTTACAATGCACACAATATTCCTTTATTTAACTTTAATTTCCAATCTAAACAGTTCCATTATTGCAGTTACAAAATTGTCGATCAGAGTATTAAAAGTACGTTGGATTCCAACAGTGACGTTGCATCTCGTCTAAGATTGGAGGTTTCTACGTTTCTGGGAAGATCAGAATAATGTGTCTTAGCAGATCCAGAGGGGAGCGGTCCGGGCTTCGCCTAAGCAGGCGCTGGCTCACACTAGCCGCCCGCCCCCCGCCCCACGCCCCCGCCGCCTGCTGCGCGTCACAGGCACCCCGGAATGCACGCGGCACGCTAACCAGATCGGAGGCACGGGAGCGTTCCAGGAACGCTGAGCGCCGACTTCTTGGAGATGGTTGTTTGCACAAGGAGCAGTCGGGCCCTTAAAGGCGCGCCTCGCCCCGCACCCACGCCGCGCCGCCTCCGTTCCCACGCCCCGCGCGAGCGACGCCCTCGGCCGGCTCCCCGCGCTCTCACCTTGCGCGGCCGCGTCCTCTGTCTTCCGCCTCCCGCCCGTGCCACGTGCTGCCCCGCCCCCTGCCCCGCCCCCTGCACCGCCCCCTCCTCGGGGCCCACGCGGCACACGGTGCCTCTTCCAGCGACCGCCGCTCGCATCCGGGCTGCCTTGTTCGGCTCTGTTTTGCCGCTTCTCTCCACCTGCGCTGCCACCTCTGCTCGAGGTAACACTTTCTCGGAAAGTGATCCTTCCACAGCCCAATCAAAATCTTACCGGCGGATCGCAATGCCATTTGCACGAATTTAAGATTATTTTTTCATTATTCAATTATTTTTTTATTTTTTTCGTAATTATTCCATAAAATTATCGGAACCATAGGAAATTTGCCTTCACATGCTCTGCAATCAAGTTCATTTGCCTGTGAAAGATATCAAGAAATCAAATGCCATTATAATTTGCGAAATGATTGTGAAAGATGTGAAAGATTCATTGCGTTTCGACAATGAATTAAATGTTACTAAGTTACTGGCTACCACCTAATATGCTGTTCAATGTTCATACTAATCTTGCATTTTTCACGCAACCTTTGCGCTTTCCATTTGTCGGGTCCCGGGAAATATCCCATCTGTAGTGCTTGTACGGTTCCCCAGTGATGGTCCCCGCAGCCTCGCGATTCTTCAAACGCGAATTCAGGCTGCAACGGATCAGTTACAACATCCGTTACCGCTGCAGCGTCTCTGACGGGGATCACTTAAGGTTCGTGACCCGACGGTGGTGGATTTTCAACGCTACGTAGCCAAGTTGAATCCAGTCCCTGTCTAGAAGGAAATTCAAGCTCTGGTTGGTTGGTCGTGTTCCGTGATTTCTACCATCAGTACCAGGCGATTGCCGGAGCAGTACCGTAACAAACGGAGTAAGGGTCGCATGCTCTTTTCCATTCCTCATCCTCACCCCTCCGCTCCCCTTTCACACACACTCACACATTTATATGCACTTTACTACCCCACATGTTGGGAGACCGGTCGAGAGCTTAGAGTTTGTCCACGTCGGAGGTTAAAGAGTAAAGAACGCCGCAAGACGACGTGTTCTTGGGCGCTGGATCTCACGATCTAGCCGGGTGGAGGGGAACACAGCTACCTCCCGGCTATAATACGCACTCCAGTCACGAGTCTAATGACCGAAGTACTAGTTTGACGCGCGCGGAAACTGAATTCTCACGCACGCCCTCGTCCACCGCCAAGCATCGCCCGAGCGGCTGCGAGCGCGGGGAGCCTGGGCTGCCGGGCCCGCTGGGAGCGGCGAGGCGGCCAGCCCGCTGATGGCCTGCGCCAGCTAAAATAAACATGGCCGTATTTTTGAAGAATACGCCCTTTCTCTTTCCTTTCCAAAATGCGCGCCGAGGCCGGGAAGCGTGTGGATGTTTGGTTTGAGGATTTGCAGGCTATCAGAATTTGTAAGCGGGAAAATATTTTTGGCGTGGAGGACGGACGCGAATGGAATCCACGATTCTCAGAGGACCTGGCCCTGATCCTTTGGAATCTATTCTTTTACATTTTCCTCGTGAACAGACATGTCCAAATGCTGTGTAGGTTTTTGTTCCGTCTTTAACATATTAATTTGTCACTGGAAAACTTCCTCAAGGTCTGGAATCATTTACAGAAAGCATTTTTCAAAGGCCGTAATCGTGTTACTTTTCCTCCTTCCAATACTTTTCCTCCCTATACTTTAGAACAGGGAGGAAAAGTATTGGAATCACCTCAACAATACGACCTCGAGTGTCGGTCATAAAATCCGTGTTTAAGGTTCCTTTGAGCTCCAAATTCTCATTTCTACACGAAAATCGGGATGTTTGCATTGGCAGCGGATGTCTCTCATAACTCTGTCACACTAGAAGCTTTTCAGCCGAAGTATTTGATTGGTAAATTGATAAATGCGTCAGGAGTAATATGTAATTGTGCCGTTCCGGAGATCATTCAGATACTTTTATTTTGGGGGATACTTTACACAAAGCCTTAGGGTATTTTAATTTTTTAATTTTTTTCCTTATTTTTTTTTTTGCGCGAAGTGCAGTTATTATTATAGTGTAGTTTTGTTTTTTCATTAAAATTGCAGAAATTTTGAAAAAAATGCCAAAGTTTAAATTTATTTTCAAATCTCTAATATTAAAGCCAGAGATTTACTTGTCAATGCCGTTCGTCCCTCAATTGTATATAATTGAATGCTCTCAGGGTCTTTTTCTTAAACCAAACATAGTAGTTGAGTATTAGCCCGAAGAGGAGGAAATGTTTGGGTAGGCCGCGCATTCCCACTAGTGCCCTTTTGTTCGTAGTGCCCTTTCGTTCATTCTTTTTTTCGTATGATTTTGTTCCAACAATTATTATTGTCAATTACAATGACGCGTCAATAATGAAAGAAAGCTCCTTCAAACTGACACCTGACGTGGATTTCGTAGTTCTCAGTCATAACCTGTAGAATGTTGCATAATGATTGCTTGAACAATGCCAATGATGCACTGCCGTCCGTTAATCGGAAAAGATTTCCAACACTCATAGCAGAATTTTTCACTGATTACGGAAATGACTTGAAAAATTAGAATTTAAATTTTGATCGAGGATCTATGAATTTGCTCATTGTCTACGAGTAAAAATTCAAATTGATACAACATTCATTCGCGTTTCGTTATAAGTATTTTACAAAAATTCCGTCTGGTTTCGGAAGATGTCATTTCTGTACGTTATTGACAAGTCTTCATCATTTGAAGGCGACATCATGGAATGATTCAGTTTGCAGCAAAGTATAGCTAGTACACAAATCATTAAATAGAAATATTTTATTCGAAGTAAATTTTCTCCTTTGCGAATCGGAAAAGACTTCCTTCATTACGATGTACAACACTGGACAGTTTACCATTCTCGCTGATTCCTCATTCGAATCCTTCTTGATTTCTTGACTGAATTTGACACCGTCCTGATGTATCCCTTGTATTATTAAAAGAGCAGACGTGATTCCCAGCAGCAACGTACCGTGAACTTCGCCCCAGATGGCCGTAAATAAGCAAACGTGTCGCCGCAGCCATAAATAAAGTTGCGGGGATGCGGAGGCGCTGGGCGGCGGCGCACTGGGCCTTGTCTCCGCGAGAGCTCCTCGCTGCGCACCTGCCACTCGACGCACAGACGCAAATAGGCTACTCCGAGGACTGCCTGCCTTCCAGCATTCCTAAAATATTATGTGAAGATGTACGCTATAAAAACAATTATCGTCTTCCTAAATAAAGATAAAGACGTAGGAAGTTCCGATTTCGCACAAGACTACAGTCCTATGCACTATATATATATATATATATATATATATATATATATATATATATATATATATATATATATATATATATATTTGCAGATACATTACTTGCATTTGCTTGCCCTAACATCTCCCGCATAACCTCCTTCAGACTTGACCTATCGCCCATTGAGGGTGCGTCTTTCACTTAGGAACACTATGCAATATTTCTACAGCACATGAAGTTTGAGTTCGCGTGCTCCATGCAGCGTGGAGGGGCACGGGAGGGGTTTCGGAAGACGGAGATGGGCGACGCGAGAACGAAGTGTGGCTGCATTGGTGGCTCGCCATGCCCTCATTCCCCCAGCCAGCGCCCTGCTCCCGCCCTCCCACCCTATCGGCATCCCCCCCCCTCCGCACACAACGCGAACGTCGGCGCTCCACGCTGAGATACGCTTTGTTGTCACATTGATTATATGATAGTTCTTTGTTTTCGAAACGTCAGAGTTGAAATATTGCTCTATTTTTTGCTTCTCATTCATCAGATGTGTTCGTGCTGGTATTGTGATAACTGGGTTAATTTCTAAAAGTGTGTGTAATGAATGGCGATGCTCTAAAGCTGCCAGTGCAGAAAGAATATTTTTATTTTTATTGACACGCGCATGACGTGACGCCCGCGGAGTGGGAGGACGTCCGCGCAAAGGGAGGCTGTCCTTGTCGTGAGGACTTGAAGAACGTTAACGTTCAGAGCAGTAGCGTAAAGTGAAACTGTTGTCACCTTTCTTTTACGTTCTAAGAACTTACTCAGGGCATGGGGCGAAATCGCTTTCCCTTCATCGCCAGTCCTACGCCCCTCGTTGTCTTAGGCAAACACATTAAGTCTCTATCGATTCAGGTAACGGGAAAGCGATAAGTAAACAGAAGGCATTTATAAAGAACGAAGCGAAACGCCCGTGATGCTCCGGGCTTGGCCGGGCCTGTCAGAGAAGCCATGCGGCCGCGCTTCGGCACTTGTGCACGGCCGTCGCATTCCGTCATCATTAAGCAAGTCGCCCAGTCACGAGAGCTTGCTCACGGTTCACGCAACGCCAATGGGGATTTATTGGCTGCGATGTGATTAGATGTGAACGACTTCGGGTCTGGCACATCAGAGAACAGATGAGAAGTAATCTTTCCTTGAATTATGCAATGAATGTGTTATTTGTCTGTTCACTGGATTTTATAAATGTTCACATGGTTTGGAATTCCTTGTTTTGTTGTTTCTCAAAATTTCGTTTTGTGTTATGTATTGTAGTACATAATTCAGAATATTCTTTTGGTTCATTTATTTTTAGAAGAGTGATAGTAGTTCTAATTTTCAATTTTTGTAGTATTTCATATTTTGTAGTACAACCTACATTATCGACCAACTTTATTTTGAAGTTGGCAAAAAAAGATTCTATTTGCTTCACTGCGCAAAGCAAACGTGTTTAATGTTTATGTACTTCGCCTTTCTGGTTACCGTTTGCGCGATTTTCGCCAATGGCCAGGTATTATAAGATCTTTTGAAGGGCGATTTTAGTGCAATGTTGAGTGAAGGTGAAATTGAAGATGCACTATTTGAGGATTCTGGTTATGAATTGAATTCCTAGTTCGGCAAGCAGTACTGAATTAATCGAGTACTACTAATTACATCCAGGAAACGTATTAATGCAAAACACAATGCTGTAAGGAGGTAAAAATATTTTTAGAAAAATCTTTCTATTTATTCTGCATCAGATCTGATTTGTAACAAAAATCTGATTTATAATAAACTGATTCACATAAACTGTGCTTTCGGATATTCCTTAAGATGCCAAAACGAATGCCTTGCTATCGCTTAGAATTGATATGTTATACGACATCTTCATTTTGTACGCCGCTACGCATGTTGATATAATATTGCATCAGTGATGGCCTATAAGTTCAATTTACGGTCGGAATTATTATGCTTTTTATACTTCCATGTTTGCGCTACTGAAATGCTCATATCATTCATTTTTCTTTGTTCTCAACCTTCATTTTTTATTTCATATTATTTTACCTGGTACATTTTACTGGAGATTCTTTCTTCCTAATTTGTTAATATTTTGGAGTATGAAAAGCCTTTCTGTGCCGCTTTCTGTTGTTCAAGCAGACGTATTGTTCCTCTATGGCAATCCCTACCACCCATGCACATACTACATTCTTTTACGTTTGGAAAATATGAAAGCGCTCCAAGTCGTGAATGTTTTTACTACTAAGATACGAACGGCCATTGCTTGTCTACGAGAGCATTGTGAGAACTTTCGAAATTTATGAATGTTCATACGAAATGATTTTGTTCTGTTTACGTGAGTCACACGTAACTCCTCATGTCTGTCATCTCTCATTCGGCCTTGAACTAATCCCCTCTCACGTTTCTTCCCCACCTTCATATCCACCCTGGCATCACCCCACACAGTTCTGTGTCCCCGATCATCTCGGCTATGCGTCATGCTTTCTCCAAAGGCAATACACCTGCCAACCTGGTATGGCGGTATGAGGCGGCTCTCATACGAAGGTCTGGAAATTTTCGGAATGTTTTATTTTTCTCTCGAACGTTTTCCCTGTAAAGTTGTTATCCATTGTATTCCCTTAGGCGTGTTTGTGACTATCATCCCATACCTACCTGCTATTGTGAATATTTGTAAATCGACATAGCAGGGAAAATAAACATTATTTCACATGGAAGTTTATGGATGACAAGTACAAATAAGCATGACATTCAAACCCGCATCTTTATACCGAGGAGTAAAAGCCCGCCTCTTAAGTCTCCGAGCAGTGTATAGTATGTATGCATTTATTCCAGTTCACATTTACTTATGTTATTGGAATGAATAATTGAACAAATTGTTCTGTTCAAATTAACAAAACTTTCTTTAATGAAGATTTTTAATGCATATAACCATTTGAGGTCATACGAGTATAATCAATCTAATAAAATACCGAAGAAAACCGTTTTAACCAGTCGGCAGTTGTCCTCGCCGAGGAACGTAATGAACCATTTCGAAGGGAATATCCGAGTGCAACCCAGTCCGCAGAAAAACTGGCATGAGTCCGTGGCGCGGCGGGACGGGCTGTATCGGAAGCGCGCTGCAATGCCTGGCCGCGTCACTCGCGTCCCGCGGCTCCGTCTCGCCAGCGCCCCCCCCCCCGCGCCGCACCGCATCCCGTCGGGTCGTCCCGCCGGGAAGCAGGAAGGCGGCGGTGCGCGGCGGCGAGCTGGCAACGCAGGTCCCGCGCACACCGACCGCGCCAGGAAACGCGCGCGGCGCGGGGAGGCGCTCCGTGCCCAGGTAGGGAAGAGGTGAGCTCGCGGGCTCGGCGAGCGAGGCGCTGCTCTGCGGCGCGGCGTGGCGCGGCGTGGCGCGGCGCGGGGCGCGGTGGGCGGGGAGCGGCGGGGTCGGCGGAGCCTGGCGGGGGAGCGAAGGCGCCGTTCGCCGCCTCAGGAAGCGACGCGTGTATCCGCTGGTCGGCAGACCTCCCCCCCCTTCCACCGGACGCTGCGCTGTGCTGGCGGTTCGCGGTGACCGGGACCCGGCACCGGCACCGGCTCCAGCGCCGCCGGCCGCTGCAGAGCGTCACTTCCTTTCATTGGCGTTGCTACCTGCCACCGTGGACGGCGGTTGACACCTCATATCGGGGGAGGTAGTCATTACCTCCGCCTCTCACCTCCGGCTTTTTGCGACTGCGCATGACGGAAGAAAACGCGTTCCATTTCCGACTTTTATTTATTACATTTCTTGTACTAATGTCGCTTCGCAGCACCCAAGCGACCATGTATTAGACTCTTTCGGTATTTTATCTTTACTGAACAATGGTCTGAAATTCTTCATAATATATTTGGTGAAACCTGTCCGAAGCTTCATAAGTTATGTTACTGATTTTTTAAAGCTTTATCTGCAAAGTGATCCTATGGGTTTCTACTATTATACTGTAGTTGAAGTATACCTTGTTTAAAAATACAATCGTCTAAAGAACGAAACGAGATTAAAGCAACGGGCTAAAGGTGAAATTAACGGTCAGAACGCCTCATTCATTCGGTATATTTTCATGTTATTAGCAAATATTGTCAACAATACCCTGTTCTAGGTTTTCTTCCTATTTTATTAGCATGTAGACCGTTTCCTCGTGATAAACCTCTGATTCTAAAACTTCTGCACCAAAAGACATTGTGACGTGACTTCTAGGCCCCTGCTACGTAACGATCGATGCAGCGTAATGTGCCACTCCATCATGTGAAATGCGATCGATCTCGTTTTTTATGCAGCTTAATGAGCACTCTCTGGATGTGTTAAGTTTCTGAGGTCAGGTTATTAGAAGAGAGAGTACGGTGTAAAAAATCCTCAACTACATCTGACATAATTTCATTAATAGAGATGTACGATAACATTTTCATTAGAACAGTTTGCATAAAGGCTCACGAATACCAATTATATTGACTGTATCTTTACTTACCCGATGTGTAGCGACTAAGCGGTTTGCATATCTGACATATTACGTGAATATTTATGACGATATGTGCACCAAACTTGACCCCGATCTCTTAGCATGTAAACCATTACACTCCTATTTAATTCATATTACGACTAGATGGTCTTCTTCCTTTTCGGTTTCACGGAAGTGTGATTGAAAATACTAGATTGTGAAAAGGGAAATTAAGTATTTGTGATACGTGTTTTTTTTTTAATTTATGTGTGAAGGGAACTAAAGTATTATGAGAAGTTCCATTTGCATTTTTTTTTTAATTTGAAACTTATAGGTATTAATTAACCCTTCGTTTGGAGTATATTCCTTAAGTTTATATTAATTTTCGTTCCCAAATTCAGGTCTTAATAAATATACATTCAATATTTGTGGTTAGTCAGGACATGATATTCCGAGTGCAATACTTACGGAGCACGTAAATATTCACGATGCCTTGTGAAAATACATTACCTTCTCATTATACTTGGATAAAATTATGGTGCATTTCATAAAGTCCCATTCAAAAAGCGACCTAACTCATTAAAAGTTTTTTAAAAGCTCTCAATTTCGCTCAAACTGCACTCTTCCTATTAGTTTACGTCCGTGGTTCTTTTTATACCGAGAAAAAGTTTGTTCTACTGGAATGACCAACCTTCAAGTTTTTCAAACGAGGCTTCTATCTTCTTCTGATGTGTCAGAAGCTTTTAATATATCTGGTATAAAAATGTAACATATTTAGAATATGACTTCTCATGTAAAAAGTAGCAATATTTGTCCGTCAAAAAAAACAACGGATTTGACTTGCACTAACTAAATTTGTAATAACTTTTAAGTAGGGAACTGGCATGATGAAATTACATGGCTTCGGATTGACCAGTTTTCTTGTGTAATGGACGCTTAATATTCTTGTAATACACGGCCAGCGCGTTGAAACAAATCGGGGGAGCTCATAGGAACGTGCGTTGAAGGCGATTTATAGCATAACGCGTTGGGAAGAAGGCGGCTGGGGTGAAACAACTCAAGCGGTGGTCGCGGCAAACTGGAGAAGCGCAGTGTCGGCGGGCGCCTTGTCTGGCCACTGCCGCGCCAGGCCCGTGCGTCGCCGAGGCCCCTCTGTGGCAGGTGCAAAGGGACCGCAGTGGCCACGGACCCCTCCCTGTCCCTGCAGCGCTGCGTGCACGCCGTCCCGCCCCCTGCAGCCCCCCCCCCCACCCTGCGCTCGCGGGAGCCTCGTCGCTAGCGGGGGATGAGGTAGAAAGTTCCAGCTCGGAACTCCAAGATGTCAAGGGTATAATCTCGGCACCTCACGCTGAAGAATGCGTACCGTCGGCATAATGCCTTCTACTGCATGCCGAAAAGTGAAGAGGCGTGAGAAAGAGGGAGCGAGGGGACGGGAAAGATGACTCGGGAGGTGGAAAATGGCGGGGGACTCGCGGGACTTTGGGTCGAGCGCTCGTGCGCCTCCCGACGCCATCTTGGGCTGCACGGCACGACGGCGCTGCGGCGGCGGCAGCGGCTGGAGCAAAGGACACGGGCCGGCGTGGGCCAGGGCGGACAGAATGAGAGCCGCACGGCGGGGAAGGGGGTAGCCCTTTTGTTCGAAAAATGTAGTAGGGACGGAAGAAGTGAATGTAAGGTTGAACGTATTTTTGTTTTAAGTTCAGAGGAACTAGTATATACAGTAAACTCTTGTTAGCGTGAACTCACTTAACACGAATTTCGCCATCTCACGAACAAAACTTTGGTCCCGGCAAGGGATTACGGTAAAAAGCACATTTATAATACTCGGTTAACACGAATTTTATAACACTTCGATTTGTTTGGTCCCTTGGAATTCGTATTAATGAGAGTTTACTGTACAACCGATCAGAAATTTGGAAAATGATCACTATACCTGGAATCGTACTGAGCTATCGCGGTCCCGTGTATATTCTGTTCATCTCCAGGCGTGATCTCCACACAAAACTGCTCCATACCTTTCGAGTCATTCCTGCTTTAACCATCCCAGGCGCAATTTCCTTCATGGTGTCGCGGTAAGAAAGCTAGATAAACCGGCAAAGGTGGCTCACGGCATCAACTAATGTAACTGCAATGCTTCTGACCGTGAGGTCCTAGGGTTCGAGTCGCGATGGTGGCAGGATTTTCAACACTAGCTATAGGTCGAATTCAGCCGCTGTCTGGAGGAGAAGTCTAGTGTCCGGCTGCTCTGATTGGTAGTTTTCCGTGGCCTCTTCGATCAACACCAGGCGAATGCCGAAGTAGTACCCGAACGAAAGGGTTACGGACTACGATCTTTCCTTCCTCTTCCTTGTCCTATCTATCCTCACCCCTTACTTATACACATTTTTTACATTCACTACATTTGTTAGGAGACCAATCGGGAGCTTGGAGGTTGTTCCGGGTGGGGTGGTGTCACGCTAGTGGCAGATACCTGGTTGGGGAAAATCCCGCAAGTCAACGTAGGTCGGCGCCAGATCTCGCCAGCCAGCACGGAAAGATCACCACCACTTCCCGAAATAATTATGTACTCCACATACGGGATTATTGACCTTAGCAGATGACGCACCCGGAATCACCAATTAATCAATCAAAAGTGGATAATGACACGTGTGCAGTCAGGGGAAATGTTTTACCTCCAGTGCGCATAGGACTTTCCGGTTCTCTCTTTCTTTGAGATACTATCACTTGATTAGTCAAAATGTTGTCATGTTATCGAAGACATTATTCTGTTAACTTGTCGCTACTTTACAAAATTTTTCGTCCACCTAATTTCACGTTGTTTCTTGCATTCCTTGAGATGTATAATTCATAAAAATTGAATGCTTTTGTCTTCGTATGAAATGATATGACGCCTCCGTAGGAAATATGTTTCCCCAACTTTACTGTAGGTGTAGGTTTAAATTGTAGCTACCGTACATGAACTTAGAATTAAAAATTAATCCTAACATTATGCATATCACTTACTTAAAAATATAGCTGAATTCGACTTGATTTAGTAATAAAAAATGACAATAACAACAATAATATATTTACTGCTTTTATGTGGGCAGCTGGAATGATTTAATCAATTCAGTATATCTTTCCAGGCTGGTTCGCCCCTTACAAGCTCAGAAGAAAGCACAGAGTGTTGCTCTTGGCGTTTCTGCATGGATTTCCCCATGACAATATTTCAATTTGTTTTTCCTTGTATTAGAAAATTTTTCGCTTTTATATTTTATTAAATGTATTTATTTGTCCTAAACGGCATGTATCCCAAAAAATAGAACCTTATTCGAGGATAGGTCATTCTAGCAAAGTGTACGTAAATTTACATGATTCTATTCTTCCCCGTCTAACAATCATCAAGAAATGGAAAGCTTTCAATGCATTTCTGGTCACGTTGACTTGCTTAGCCCCTCCCTTATACTCGTTAATGTTAATATTTAGATGATTGATATTACTTGCGCTGGGTATCGACTCAACTTTCAGGGGTTAAGTGTTTTTGGTTAGTGAAACTAGTAGCTTTGCATTTTTTGTACTAATGTCCATTTCATTCTCTGTGGTCCGTCTTTCTATTTTATTTAGAACTACTTGTAGCTTCTGTACGTCCTGCGTATCTTTTATTTCTCTGTAGATTATGCAATCATCTGCGAAGAAGTCGAATTTCGTATTTTATGTCGTGAACAATGTCGTTTACATATGCAATGAAACGCAACGGAACGGACCTAGAACACTTCCCTGAGGGACCCCGACCTAACTTCTACACGTTGCGAAAGTTTATCACCTACTCTTTACTCTTTGAGTTCTTCTATTGCACCATTCTCATATCCAAGATACTACTCTAGCTCCCGCCCTGTCGAGTTTTTCTATTAATTGATCGAGCGGAACAAGAACGAAGGCTTTTGGAAGTCTGTAACGACTACGCTAATTGAGTTGAAATTTATTTGAAATTTAGTGAAGTTGAAATGTATAATTCTTATTCTAAACAATGGTACACTATTTTTAATAATAGGCAATGACTTGTAGTCTTGTAAACAATTTTTATAAACGAGGGTATATGGAATTCACAGATTGTTAATGGAGAGCCCTCGAATAGCAATGACTAAGGGACGGATTTTGATGACCTAAAATATTTCCAAAAATGATCAATAAAATACTCTTAAAATGTTTTTAAAATGCCCTAAAAGCAAAGAAAAATGTAAAAAATATGATCAAAACCACTTCGGATGATCAACTCAAGACGGATATGTTACTGATGTAATCGAGGCTCCTTCTGTTCGTTCAAATGCAGCCAGCTTGCAAAATTTTGGTTTGGAATGTTCTTTTCCAGGAAATCTCTGTCTTTAGTTATCCCGAAAGCAGCCGAACCGACAGTGGCGCAGATAGGCGTTCGAGGAACGGTTATTTGAAGCAAGTACATTTAAAATGATATTAAAATCGATGAAATCAGCCAAACATGCTTTAAAAATTACGGAAAAGGTAAAAAATAGCTTATTTGTCGAAATCGACGAAAAATGCAAAAAAAAATTCCTTCTGCCATACATAAAAATAATTTCTATTCTACATCGCATTGCTCTAGAGTGAAAATAAAACTAGAGGTGCTGCAGAATGGCACAGACTTTCTCGTAGCAAATTTTTGTAATTTCCTTGCTGGCTTTAAGGTCTTGCTCCATTCTGTAGTCAGCTACCATCTATCGTCGTCCAAAGTATTTTTTTTTTACATTTTCTCAACTTTTCGGTTTCTTAATAGTAGAACCGAAATATTACTTGAATATTAAAGAAGTGTAAAACTTCGTCCTAAATATAAATTTTCATTGAAAATTTTGAAGTCGTTTTTAAGAAAATAGCGATTAAGCATTACTGTAAATGCGAACTTTTGAAGCACTTTTTCACAGGAATCTATTGAGTTTTCGAAAAACTTCATTTGAAGTCCTTTGAAGCACTTTCACTCACAAATGTAATAATGTATACAACTTGATGGAAATATGCATATTAACGGCGTGAGCGATATTTAAAAAATACATTTGTGTAATTTTTGAAAAAACAAAAGAATACACAAAAATGAACTTTACGTCATATTAAACAGTGCAATTAGAACTATCCATTGAAAAAAATTGAAGAAAAAATGACATTTCATTAAAATCTGCCCCCTAGCAATGAGTATGGATGGATACGAGTGAAAAAATCTGAGACTGATCAATATTTTCCTCCTAACAACCAGCAAGTATCACACGTACGAGAATGTAAACATCGTCGTTATCACAGAAAGTGAGCACATAAACGCCAATTCTGCATCGGAAAGTGTGGTGAAAAATGTTCGTTAAACAGTAAGTTGACCTCTGATGTGAAGTAGGTGTAGCATTCAATTCCTTCAATTCAACTTCCGCGCCACTACCTTTATTAGCTGCGTGACTATGTAAACATTATACTCCACATTCTTGACTAAAATTTTGTTTGACCCCGACGAAGACGTTTCCTTAAATGACGGGTTTTAAGTGTATGATGTGAACGGGCGCGAGTTTAAAAGAAGGAACGCGACAATTACATGGACAAATATTTAGATTTTGTATAATTTACAGAAAAATATTTTAAATCACATATTAATCAGTTACACGTTCACAAAACAGTTTTAAGCGTCAATTTGAATAACTATATTTATGTGTAGTTATGCGTAAATAACACTAAATCGTTTTAGTACAACTATACAGCACGACATGTATATTCGGTCTTTTAACATTCTTTCATGACAATGAGCCTCATGCACTAGTATAAGCGTTGTTTTAATTTCTTCCAAAATTGAAAATCGAGAATATACTCGAACGTTTCAGTAAAACATTAAATTATTCGTGTCTTCGCATTCAATTTTTTTTTGTACGATCCTGTGTACAAATTGCTCTCGTACAAGCTTCCTTTCGGTGCACACGTGCTAGATGGAGAACCCTTGGTAATAATCGTGGGAAGTCGATAAGGATCTTAGCATTGCAAACAGATGTCTCCACATACCACATTTCGACCCATTTGGTAGCCCAAGTGACTTTCTTTTTGGAGGCTCTGCGTTATCACACCAGTGAAGTTTACTCAAGTCCAGTATAAGCAAGCACTGTATAAGATATTTATATCTTCAAAACAGAAAGGTTTCCAAATTCTTGTTTAGATTAGGCTTTCTTCAACAGGCTGATGTTTTTCATCCCTGAATACAAATAAACAACTCTCCACACACTCCCCTGTGGAATTCCGTGTGGACTTGAAGACGCTCTGCGTTGACATTCAAGGCTTTTCATTGACTTGGTTGCATCATCTCCTAAACTAATGTTCATACATTTTCTTCAGTTGCCCGGTCCTATGATAACATGAAACATCTTATATGAATATTGAAGTAAGATCATCCGCAAGACACATTGTAATCGATCGAGAATTCTTAAATTTTCTCCTTTTGAATGCTATCCATGCGGTTGCCTCGCAGTACTTCTTCCCGTAAGATAAGAAGCCCCGTTCAACGAGATAGAAGTTTTTGCGCGTCCAGAGTGACTGAGTAGCGGGGCGCGAGGTCTGCTGAAGGGTTCGATCAAAGCTGCTGCTCCTCGTGATGCATCCTCGCGCCCGCCCTCGCGTCTCCTCCCGAGAGGGCAGGCCATGTGCGCTTCCAGCGCATGTCGCCATGCCGTCGATCGCTCGCCGCAAATTCTACCTCTGACCGTCGCGCAACGCGCAGCGCAACTTTGAGGAATGGCCGCATGGGTCAAAGGTCGCGGGAACTGCGGGAAGGCGATCGATATCCGCCCACCGCACCATCGCCGCGCCCCCCGCCTTCACCCCAGCGCCTCACCCCACGGCCCTCCTCGCCGCCCCGCCCCGCCACTCTCTTCTCAAATGGAAACGAAACACGCACCAGCCGCGGCGGCGCGGGGCGGCGCGGGGCGGGGCGGGGCGGGGCGGCGCGGGCCCGGGCAGGCCCGGCGCCAGCGGCAAGCGGCAAGCGGCAACCCGGGCAGCGCACTCTCAGTCGGCGGAGAAACGTGAGCAGCACTAAGGCAGCATTCGGCAATGTTTCTCCACCACAGTACGACTTCGGTGGAAATCAAGTGCCCGAATGAGTATTCTTTTTCCCCTGGCATTACAGTCCAACTCGAATTTCCGCCTGACAACTGCACAGAGGCGTAGCTACGGGATGACACACATGACACCTGCCATGTGCGCCCAAGGCACTATTTAGAGTAGACCAGCTAAAGCAAATAAAAACCTTACTACGAAGTATCCTGATTCTGTGCTTGCCATGGGCGCTTGAATACCTAGATACGCCTCTGCATCTGCGTACTCGCAGATGTGTCGCTTTCTGCAGACGAAGAAGGCCAGCCAAGTGTCCAAGTAAAGAGGATACTGAGAATGGAAAAGAGAGGCCGCGCGCGATCCGTGGCCGGTTGTAGAAGTCGGTTGCGAGGCCTCTCTAGTTCAGCATGCGCCTGGAATTGGACAGAACGACCGCTCACAGTAGCCGGCATCTTGAATCCTCATTCAGACAGTGACTTCGTCCGACCCAGCCTCTCCCTCCATTTAAATTTAGTCTCAAGTGAATTATAAATCAAGTGAATTTAAACGTTCCCAACGAACAGCAAAGATATGTTGTAACAAAAATATGAAATTTGTTTAAAAAATGAAGAAATCATAAAGTGTTAATCCAGTGACATGACCACTTCAAAACTGATTTTTTGGGTTTTGGAGTTAGTACACTTTCATGTGTTGCTACCCAGTATACAATGATGCGCCAAAAGAGCAGATTTTGGTGTAAATAAAAGTGAGGTAACAATCAGGTGTAAAACTGCATAAGGATGAGTTTTTGAGTCGTCCAATCCAACATGAAACATAAACGAAATTTAATTTTTGCTTCGTACGCAAGAGCTGTGTCCTCGTGACTGCCCCCCAGCGGTCGCCGTGGAGGGAGTGGTCTGTTTCTCGATCATTCCCCTTCCATGACTATGATATCTTTGCAAAACGTAGGCGAAAAACTGATAGTTTTCTTGAGCAGAGAAGCGTTATATATTCACTCTATTTTTTAGTTCTTATTTGGCGTAAAGGACTCATTTGTAAAGAATTGACCTTCCTGGGATGCATGCTTTTCGTATGCATTCTGGTGTGCGTGAGTTTAATCTTACTAATGCAGGAGATTTTAAAGGGATTTCATTCCCCGTAGATTTTGAATTTCCTGTGATATGACTCCTTTATCTACGAGTCTACCAGGGTACTATTACTATACATCAGGACTGTGACATAAGAAACTCAAAAGTTCCATTGTTGGATATGTTATCAAAAATTGACAGTCTGTTATCTTCCTCCTCACCGTTCTCATCTGAATCCCAAAGAACATGTTTGGAATGTGTAACGGCTGAAAGTGTAAGCTAAACCCCTTTTGTCAAAGTTAAATATTGAGCCAAAAGCACTGGGAACTCCAAAATGCACGCTAAGCGTAGCGAGAACTGCTAGTATGTACAAAATCAAACCTGTGTCAAACATGTGCCAAATTTTGAAGAGCAATACGATACGACAATGATATAGAGAACAAAATGGATCAGTTTATCAACACTTTTGGCATCCAGTCATATGACAATAATGGTGATGCGAGTAACCAAGAGCAATAACTCTCACGTGAAATTAATTGGCAACAGCGTCACGGAGAGAGAAAAGGTTTCGCAGATGTCTCTTGAGGGGAAATACCGCACTCCTCGGAGTCTACTGGAGGGCAGTGTAGCAATACCTCCTGAGCTAAACCACATCCTCAATCTTCTTTTAAAGAATTGTTCAGCTATAATTCTAATGTAGATTTCTATTAGTCCTCACTTGTGTGCGGAGGTGCCTGCAGGCAACATCCGCACGACAAATTATTTGCACATAAAATTACTCACGTCTGCTGAAATGCAGAGATTCACGATTGAACGTTTATACCTCCTGTCATTTTTTAAATAAAACAAACATCTGCAACGTTTCAGATTTGCGTTACTATCGGGTGACATCAACGCCTTCGCAGATGTTCGTTACCGAATGACGATAACAGACAGGTACTGTAAGATCTTCTGGATCATGAAATGGCGATATTAAAATGCGATAAAAATTACTGTGCAGTGTTCGTTGGATGCAACTTTATTAACATAATGAACATTAACGATTTTTTTCTGATTTTTAAGATATTTTAATCTTTAATAGATGAACTACGCTTCAATTTCTAAAAATCACCTTTTCATCTGGAATCCGTTTTAAAATTAAACTAAATGTATCTCCAAATTATAGGTTTCTCGTAATCTTCCCTGGAAACTAGTGATACTCGAATCTCTCGTGACTTTTGCAGCGGAGCCCACCGGAAGAATAGATCTTCTCTCGTTGGAGGAGCGGTTAGAGGGCGAATGTCGAACGCCGCTGTGGCTGAGGAGAGCGCGAGAACGTCAACAGAGGCTGTGCGAGCCGCGCGGACCAAGTGGGCGTGTTGCGTGGGCGTGTTGCATGGCCGCGCCGCGTGTCATGTCGCGTGGAGGACTGCAGGAGTTGGCGCGGGCGGTGACCCTTGGCCAACCACCCTCGCGATTTTTGCTACCACACTGCACGGCCGGGCTTTATTTCCATTCGTTTCATTGTATGATCAACTACTGTGCAAGCCACTACTTATTTTGTTCTGCATATCGTGTGGCTCCTAGTAGATTTATTTAATAAATCCGGTTTTGTATAGGCCTTACTGATGTTTCAGTGCGTGAATTGAAAAATAAATACGTAATTCAATTGATGTTAATCTACGAATGTAATATCGAAATATTTTAACACATTCCATTCTTTATATTTTTCATTTTTTAATGTATAAAAATATGAACTTTAAACAAGTATTCGTCGGTTTATTAAAACAAAAATTCCTCAACATAGGAATGTTTTAGTACGAGTTTTTGAGTTAATATTGCCTTTATAATTTCCACGCCAATTCCACATTTTAACTTGATCGTGCTCACAAACTATCGAATGAAAATCCTTAATTTGATTTCAAAAACTGAATCGAGCTGATTGCTGGTTTGTGAAGGGTCTCCGCAACGCCAAACTTTCCGCCTCTTGCAAAAGAAACGGCCCCGTGGTCTCCGCGTCACCGTGGCCTGCGACGATTCCAAGAGAAATGCTCCTCCGGCAGAGCGCAGTGGCGCGCCAGGCACAAAACGTCGTCAGTTGCGTCCGCGTGTGGCGCGGCGTCCGCGGCACGGGGGGG
Organism: Teleogryllus occipitalis; assembly: GCA_011170035.1. Lineage (NCBI taxonomy): Eukaryota > Metazoa > Arthropoda > Insecta > Orthoptera > Gryllidae > Teleogryllus > Teleogryllus occipitalis. The sequence goes on along the minus strand of BLKR01003540.1, from coordinate 60,812 downwards.
GGGGGAGCGGGGCGGAGGCGGGGCGGGGAAGCGGAGCGAGCCGTCGCAGGCCGGCGCAGACAGCTCGCCGCGCGGACAATGAGACAGCGCAGCCGGCCTTTCAACCAAATTGAAGAAAGTATGCAGCGCCAAGGTGCTCGCTCCATCTCTGGGAGAGCTACCCTTCGTCTTGACGCCGGGCGCCGGCGCGGCGCGGAGCGGCCCTATTTCGAGTAATTGTGCCCGTCGCCGGCGCCCTAATGGAATGGACAGACCTTTTCATGAGGATTTTTGCACCGCTTTTAAAGGAGACGCTTGGGCCCCTGGAAGAAAATTTATTTGTGGGTACTCTCTCGAGAAGTTGTAATCAGATGATAAATGTTGAGTTAGAAGGTATTCCAAAATAGTTGTGACCAACGATTATCCTTGAAAATTTGTTCTCTCGCCTTCTTCAAGTTGATCGTCTACGGCAAATTGGTGAACGTTTGAGAATGTACGTCAATTCTCGATATAAATATCTACTTTTACTGTCATTTACGTGCTGGATTCATACAAAGACTACCTCTACGCTTATCCCTGCTTCCGAGAAATATGTAATTTTACTTCCTTATAACAAATTAAGAATTTCAAAGAACGATTTTATTAGATGCATTTAAATTAATTTCTTGTGTAAATAGTTTGAAGGGTATATTATGTTAACGAAGAAACTACTGTGTTCACTTTGCTGAATTTTCTCGATTAGTAAGTTACTTGTTTACAAAAGAATTGTGGGGTTAATTGGGACACACGGAAACGAATTTTTCACTTCTAGAAACCTGAGTAAAGTTTGTCATAAACATCTCCCCTCCTCAAAACTTATATAGGCCCTACCTATACATATGTCATACTTCTCTCATGGTGATTGCCTTGACAATTTTAATTCAACAGTAAGTAATTCGAAGAAAAAAATCTATAGGTTATACATCGTGTTTACATTTACCCTCGACCCGTCATGGTTAATGTGAACGAGTAACTGCTCAATCATTTATAGCAGTGACCTAACCCAGGGGGAAATGCAAACAAAGTATACGCAAACAAAACAGAGTACACATGTGATGAAGCTTCAACGGCGCTGCAAATTGATCGCGCCCGACTTCAGATCGATTCTTGTCATTTGATTCACGTCATATTGTAAAAATGAACGGATGTGCTTTTGTCAGTAATTAGCATTTATAATTACCCCGGATTATATTTACCCTCGATGAACCGTCACGTTTTTGAGTGTCAAATTTTAATGCATTTTCTCTTCCACCAATTTGAATCGTAGTCATTTGCGAGCTCCACTGAGATGTCGCCCGTCCACCCACGCGCCTGCCCTTCCAGAAACAATGCGAGCGCCAAAGCGCGTCCTTCGCCGGAGCCTCGTCCTCGCATCCGCCGGCCGCGTTCCTTTGCTCGGCTCCGCCTCATTGTTCTCCGGCCCGCGCCGCCCTCCGCTGCTCGCAAGCCAGCCCCGGTTGGTCACGTCAAATTTACTGTACCGCACGTATAGGATGTTAATTAAAAATGCGAAAAGATAAGTTTACTAGTTGTAGTTTGCATTAACTAACTCACATTTCACACGGCAGTTGATTTGAATTAAAGTCACTAAAAACAGTTTTCACTTTAGGCCAATCGTCAGTAATATGCGAATTATGATATAAAGATAGAGCCATTGAACTTATTAAAAAAGCAGAACCCTATTTTAAAATTTCCTCCAAGTTACGGTCCCACTCCCTTGGCTTGGGCTCAAGTAAAACATAAAAATCTCCGTTGTGCGTAGTAAACAGTTGGAGTTGTACCGCTTGGCTTGCTGTGAGCATTGACTGCGAATCTTGGAAGTACCGCCTCTTCAAGATATTGAAAAAAGGAATAATGGAAAAAATTGTATTAAGGCGAATTAAGAGTACACGTACACGACATATTTAAAAAAGGGGGTAAAGTAATTAATTTAAGAAAAAGGCAGATTTAATTATTATTTAATTCATTCAAATGAATTTTCAGATTATAATAAAGCACCTACACATGTAGCTCCTTCTCATTTCCTTTGAAAGTGTTAGAAGCTCTCATTGCACTACATACGAATGGGCAAGTTGTTCCGGAGTTTTTTACCAGTTGCGGTGCCTCAATCCGCCCTGGAGCCCCGGAAGGTCGCGGCTCGAATTTCGGAGCTGAGCTGTCGGAGGTTATCTTACCCCACTGACGAGGGTGAAGCGATGAGATAATTTGTTAAAAAAATACAGAATATGTGCGTATTTTGTAATGTGACCGTTCGTATTACAGTTTCAATCGACTCTTGATAATTCAATGTTCGAATATTTGAGCAGAATCCCTTTCCTCTTGAAATCCCTATTCAAAAACTATTTACATTTCTTATTTAATTCAATTTTTTAACCTTTTATCAGAAGTCAGGATTTCATTTATTTCATTATTTAGCGAAGACCACTCAATCAAACGTTGGTGATGTCACGTTTCAGGCTATACAGCCTCAATGAAATTGAAGATTTTGTGAAATGCGTAAAATAAACAAACCTATTCAAACAAACAATTACGAAATTCTTTTTAAATAACAGCCATTGTTGCCTGTGTATCTGTTTTTGTAGGGAAATAGAGTATTCACATACATGTGTCTTTCATGTTTCTAGTTTTATTAGCGAATGCTTTTTGTTCACCACTCGACAACACACAAATTTTTTTAATGTAGTTTCCACAGTTTGTTCATTATTTTTGCATGTAATAACTTGGTTTTATTAATTCCCTTTAACAATGCACCTTTTTGATAAATCAAATTTTCAATTATTCGATGTTTTTGGTATTCCCTTGGAAGTCGACTGTATTTAATTTCTAGTATTAATTTAATTTTCACCTACACCCAACAATCAGGACCTTAAATTTTAACAAACATGTTTCAGTATTTAAAAATTTCCTTTCGCTACTCATCCTTTAGTTTTCTTCTTCTTCTTTTAACCTTTTTTTTGCGGGGTTTCTGTTCATTCTATTATTGATTTCACAGACAATAAAGTGCTAGTATGTGCTTGTATCTAGCGCGTTGTATGCACAGAAGAGTGAAATGCGCGTTTCGTTTGTGTACCAGTGACACCGCTAAAGAACTGAGTTGCTGGCATTCTTGCTATTGAAATGAAATAATTATACTTAGATACATTGGTTTATTATGGTAATTTGTTTGTTTGTTTTCTTAATTGTGAAGTCAGCACATTTCCCTGTTCAAGTCATTAAGTAAGGATACTTTTTAAAAAAGCATTTCGGAAAGTGATTTTCTAAACAAGCAATCGAATTCCTATTCGCTAATTCTGAACCATCAATTATTTTTAAGAACCTAGAGCTAATATTGTTTAATATACCCACGTTATCGTTGGTACTTGAAAGAACCCATTAATATGAATGTGAATAAACAAAAACAACTGTTTAATATCTTCGGTGACTGCGGAGAAATATGTGGTGTTTAATTTAAACATATTTGTATATCTGAAAATGAATCTCCGAAATAAAGCATAGAATGTCATGTTCGATGATATACAAGAAGTTCATGTTAGAATTGAATTTGTGTTGAAGCATTTTTATGCGATTTGGATTGAATAAATTGATGTAATGGAGGTTAGAGCAACGTTCAGTCTCACAGAGCATCTAACAGAGCAGAAATCGATATGTTCCATCTTATACATACGACGTAATATTATATTTAACGAAGGATTATGATTGCATATCATTTAGGTGTCGCTCTCGATATGAACTGTCAACGCGCACATGGAAATCATACCAGCCTGTTGTTAAAGATAAGGCGATCTAATATGTAGTGAAACTTAATCTACAAAGAAAGTAATGCATTTTCCCATAACATCATTGGGCAACCTTGTGTAAATATCAGCGTATGTCAAAAGTATGTAGAGAATGTTGGGAGAATTTTCATTATTGTTTTTAAATTAGGGGTCCCTAAACTAAAAGTTCTGTTATTCTAAAAGTTCATGTTGAATGTAATTCCTGATGACAAATATTTTGCATTGATAAATATTTGATTGCATTCCTTTGTATAAAATGAACTGTTTATTCACATCGCCCAGACATTTAGGTGCAATTCAGAACATAATTTAATTTTATTGAAACCTTTGTTGTTAGAATAATTGATTCAATTACTACGCAGCGATGTCGTTTGAAACGTGCAATTGGATTATGCTGGCTTTTGGCATTTTACAGCTTGCAAATTCGAAGCCCGAAATTTTTATTAGCTTCATGTAAAACATTATTGCTTTGTAAAATAAATTCCGTTTAAGTGGAATACAGTGACGTCTGATCTTCAAACCTGCCGCCTTCATCGAAAATTAATCACGAACTAAAATATCATGAGACTTTTGGAATGTGTAACTACAAATAAAATGATACGACTGTTTGGCGAGTCATTCAACCTTTGCTTCACCTGCGTGCTGTATTTCATTAGACGTTCTTCATTAGACCTTCTCCCATGCGCTGTGTAACAGTGCTCGTTTGGCGTTGGGCGAGCACAGCCGGCGCTCCGCGTCGTCCTGCGCCCGCGGCCCGAGTGCAAGCGAAAGCGCCGTGCGGCGGCGGCGGCGGCGGCGGCGGCGTCAGCAGGAGTCGCGTAGTGCCCGTCGCAGCGTCTTCGGGACGAATGTCCGGCCGGCGCACGTGGAGAGGGGCTATGCCTCCGCCTCCGCCTCCGCAGCGTTGCTTGGCGTGCTGCCCAGAGATCAGTGAACCTCACGTCGACGGCACCTCGGCTGAGGCCAGTGACCCGCGCGCAGCTTGCGCCGCCGCCGCCGCCGCCGCCGCCGCCAGCACCGACTGGCTCGCCCTCTCGTACCGCGCCTTCCTGCAGCCGGCAGTTGCGGCCGCTGCGCCGTGCAGTCCGCGTAGGACGTCCTGTTCCCGGCCGTCACCCCCCTCTCTCTCCCTCTTTCATCCTCTCGCTTCCACTCGCTCGGCGTGCCCTCTTGTTTCCAGCCGGTACTGTCTTCCAACTCCGTTCACAGCGGTCGAAATTTTACTTTCCTTTTGTTTCAATGAAAGCTCGGCACTTACGTCACTTTCTTATATAGTAATGGAATAACCTTCGTCGGTCTGTCACTCACGGTTAGACCCCTTCTGGTCCACCAAGCTAGACAAATGAGGTGTCATCCGACGCGTCTCGTTCTTCCGGTGGGGAACTTATGATTTGGTTGCGGATCCGTACAGAAGATTCTAAGAAATGTCTCTACAGTAAATGTTTCTTGATTTTTTAAGCAACTAAATCGCATTTCGGGTGACTTCAGAGGTGAGCGATAGCTCATTCGATCTCTCTCGACACGGCAAATCGATTGGCATAATTCGTAACCGGTTCCATCTTGGATATTCTGGAATTTTTTTTTAAAAAACAGGTGTTTAGGTATTCATACAGTTAGAATACATAGAACATCGGTGAAACGTTGGGAATTACTATCCTCTCTCCAGCATTTACATTAATCGTTTGACTTAATTCATCAGATTGGTGATAATTAATCCGAATTTTGTAATTAATTATCGGAAAACATGTTGGGGTGAGGATCAAGCAGCTGAAGCGCGTTTGGGAGAGTTTTAAACCCCACTCGGAGAGGATCACATTTTATTGCTCACCACGGGACGCATCGCTTGGCTGTATTTTATTCGGATCTTTCTAGAATATTCTGGAAGAATTCTAGAAAAAAAAAACATAATGAGGGATTAAGGTACTACGTAAAGAGCTGAAACAGTGAAGACTACTGTTGTGTCTTTCCGGCTCAATGTGAATCGTTAGAACATGGTTCATTACTTCCTGTCTGTCACAACTTGGCGCGACAGCCCGCGTACGGGCCATGGCCTACCAGCAGTGTCCCGGTCTCGCGGCCGTGGGTTAAGGGAGCACGTGCGGTTAGCAGAATTAAATTAATTAAAAAAGTACGCCTAATTCCATCGAAATTTCTTCCTGTTACACTGTTTCTGAGAAAAGACGCGCCCGACAACTTTGGTTTTTAACGTTTCTTTTTAATATTAACTTGCATAGCACACATAAAAGGTGGGCAGCATAAAAATACTCATCAGTCCTTGAAAGATGAAAAGTTACAAATGTTGTTTCAAACAACCCCTAGAAATGGAAATATAATATCATTGACATTAAATTAAATTGCAACCCTGAACAATTCTTGATAACTTACAGTTCGGTTTTGATAATCAATATAACGAGTAACAGATTGATGATTAGATATATTTGCAACATTCTGTCAAATAAACTCAATAATACCGTGACCGTTTACATCGGTTTGTGTTGACGTACACATTGTCAAAAAATTAACATTATGATTTATGTAAAAACGAAGATTTTATGCAACATATGGCATCATGAAATGGAATATTCCAACTGGAATATGTATAACGCATTTTTAATTCTTGCAATGCAGAAAAATGCGACTGTCCAAGTTGTTTTCTCTTGAAAAAGAGAAATTCCTCACTTATTAATTTAGGTAATTGCTCTCCATTCCATGCTCTCCCATTCCGAAACGATTGTTTAAACTGACCTTTTCGAGTACGGCAGTGCTGCACCTGGGTGCGAGATGGCGAATCGGTTCGGGGCCCGTGAGTGTTTCTCCTGAAATTCGCTAGTGTGTTCCGTGGTGCAGGAGCAAGCTCATCGCCGCGTCGCGCAGCAGCTGCCGAATCCGAGCGCCTCGCCACGATCTCCACGCGCTCCACGCCGCGCGCTGCGTCATCCACGAGAACGACCCAACCGAAGGTGAAAGGAGTACGTTATTCCCGGAGGCTGCGGCGGCGGCGGCGGCGGCGGCCGGCCGCCACGAGATGCTTTACAAGATATCGTAGCCCGCTACCGGACGCATATTTTTTCCGCGAAGCACCTCGTCTCCGCTGCCTCTGCGTCAAGACCCGCCTCCGCCTCTCCTCCGCCTCTCCTCCGCTCCTCCCCCCAGCCCCGCCCCCGCCCCGCCCCCGCCACGCCCCGCCACTGCGGCCGACACCGAACGGCCATCTGCGAGGCGACGCTGTTCCACAGCTGCCTTTAAATCAGGGATTCCCAACCTTTTTCCAGCATAGACCCCTTTGAAAGGAATTGTTGGCTTCCTCGACACCCTTATATTGTTTCTGTAATACACTGCTTACACTCTTAACGCAATGAATCGCACATAAATGACTAAAAATAACAATTACTTATACCAACATTTTCGTAAATATCTCATCTAATAATCGGAGACGCTCCGTTTCTGAGTAGTCGAGTTTCGAATATTCATTGTTGGGTGTTGGTTAAAAAATGTAGTCTATGATGCGCGTCTTTTAAGAACTGGCCATAACATTTCTGTAGTTCATATTGCGGAGAATGTTTTCTTGTGTGATAGAGTAACGTTATGAATATGTAGTTATAATTTCTTGAGTTTTCTAAACATCTCTATAAACGATGAATACGAAACAAGTGTGAATTTATGATTTATTAATAGATGCATTAGATCTTGCTATCAGGAAAACGATTATCAACCCCATTAAAATTTTTCTGTGATCAATGGTATCTTGTGGTCTTGATTGTACCGATCTGTCGCCGGTTCATATTCGGCTATTGATCCTCAGTCAACACCATAATCTCCATTGATCACTTTTCAAATTTCATTGCTACCCAAAGAGGTTGATATCGACCCCGTTGTGATCGCCTGCATTAAATTTGCAATGAGTTACATAAATGCCGTGGCAATGTTAAGCGCTTTCTGAAATACGAAATACTCAAAATATTATTAGTTCGTGGAAGAAAAAAGACGGAAGGTACTCGTAACAAAGGCAACAAAGAGAAATTAGAGCAGGACACGAAATAAATAATTGGTATTTAAGCGATATAATTTCATAATTATAGAATAATTTCCATGGTTGCAGGTTGGATTAGATTTATTCTAATTCTAATCTTAACTTTTCCCTCATGTTAAGTACAGGCAAATGGACCATATTGTTCGTGAATATGCTTTCTGTTTCTCTTAGTTGGAAATGAATATTATTGGTGGCACTGGGAACTATCCAAAATGAGTTGTTACATATTGAAGAAATAATGTTCAGTATAGGCGTGAAATTCGTTTACTACTTGAATTGGTTCTATATTGCCGTCGTTTTAGCAATCCTTTACCGTTTGAATGTTCTCACATATGATTCAGAAGCGAATATTTCACTTTCATAAACCTGTATTGATTGCGTTAGTTAGTACTAAAAATAAATAGTACCAACTTAGGCCATCAATGTAAATTTTGGTGTTTTGAGTTCGGCTAGTAAATGATAATATAGTAGATATTATCAACAGTATATAATTAGGATAATTCATAAAATCATCTTGAGATGAGTCAAGTAGTTAACTAGTTGTGACGTGTGGAATGTCGCGAAGTGGGACAGACTTCAAAAGCGTTGGGTTGTCTCCTGCAGGAACTCGCTGCGTCTAGCATCTGGCCCCTCGAGACTTCCCTAGAAAACGAAAGCGCGCCCGGGGCGGTGTGCGTTGCTGCTGGGAAGGGGAGGAGTGCGAACCAGAGGACGAAACGGCGTCGGGTTTTTCGCGACGGCGACGGCGACGGCGACGGCGACGGCGATGGCGATGGCGTTGGCGTCGGCGTCGGCGATTTTGTTTCATTTGCATGCTTGTCGCCCGGGGTCAAGCGCCTCCGAGGTATTTGAGGGGAGGGCATCGGCGGCCCGCGGCCGCAGCTGCGGCAGCGCAGTGCAGCCCCTGCTGCTCCCGCGCGCCGCTCGCGAACCCGCGGCCCCTCCAGCCACCCCCCGGGCCACGCCCCCCGCGGCCGCGCATCGCCGCTCCCGTGACCCACTTGGCGCCGCTCGTAGCGCCGGTCCCAACGCGCCGCCTTCTTCCACAGAGGCTGCCGCTGCCCATGGGACGGCCTGCGCCAGCGCCCTTCGCCCCTCCCTCCCAGCGGAAATAGAGGCGGCGACGGAATCAATACATTTGCCATGCAAAGGAATATACCGTTTTCGACGAAATATCGAAGGGAATACAATATTTACACATTGTCAGTTGTATAAATACAAGTCGCGAAGGAAGCTGTACGCAGCGGTTGGTACAGTCGTTGAATATATACTTCAAAAGCACCAGGGTTTCACATGTAAAATTATCTCAAAAATATTGGGCTGCAGTACTAAACTCTCACATGAAATTAAATGTGCGATTAGCATATGTCTTTCTAAATATTTTCCTAGCTTAACATGGTTAATTTTTGATTTGTTCTATTTTAATTAATTTATTTCTAATCCCTGACTTTGTTCTAGTAGTGGGTCCTTGAAAATTGCAAAATTTTGATAATGACCAGATCATTCACTCAACAATGGCCAATTTATTTTTTAACGTCAAAAACAGTTAAAAACTGCGTTTGACGTGCTATAGGTAGAAGTGTATTCTGTGCACGGTTTCTTAATTTTGCGGTCCCTATTCTGGGATCTGGGAAGCCATATACACGTGAAGTTCTAAATACAGAAGAAAATAAGCGTTTTGGCAAGAATTGACAAGCAAATATTCGCTCGGGTATAATAGAAACTATTTTCAAACGCAAATCAGCTATTGATTTGGACTATTATCCCTCATCGTGCCTTTTCTGAGGGAATTGACTTCCTTCCGCGACAATATACAGAACGCTAATTTGAATACATATATTTCGCGTTGAACTCTAGAAGACTCGAGCACAGATAGTGAAGTTACATTTATATCCAAAAGCAAAACAAGGAGCCATCTCATCATTCGCTCAAAGAATCAGTGAAACTGGATGAAAAACCTGATCGAGATGGGGGTCATTGACCCAGATGCAGAGGTACAATACTTCTTACAGGTTGTTTAGAATTATACAGTCCAAACGGTAATTAATACATTAAATATCAATGTTAAAATTAATATTACTTTCCTTTTTGATGCTAGGTATACTTCCTCATTGTTATGCAGCAGAAAATAATTTTCTTGGGACGTAAACTTATATATTGGTTTTAATCGTTTAATGACATCTGGCCAAAATCAAAGAATACAAATGCCAATGGGCGAATCATATCAATAGAATGGAAATATCAAGATTAACACAAATATTATATAACAACAAACCCTTCGGATATCCGGATGTAGGACGGCCAAGAAGAAGATGGCAGGATGACCTCTGAGTTGGAACAGTAGCTTACCATGAAGCAGAAGAAGACGAATGTCATCTGGCAATGTGTTGTAAAGTAATGTAGTACATGTATTGTATGTGCATTTTTTGTAGTAAACTGTTGACTGACTGGAAACTGACACCTGTTGAATATGATTACTACATCGTGTGCTATAATTATAGACATCGGACTTTGCTGAAAATATATTCTCATCCTTGAGTAAGTCATTTTTGGCAAAAAATCACTGAATCGTAAAATCAAGAGACAAGGTAGTGGTAAAATTCCTAGATTAATAAAGATAGGTTTACAAGGATTAGTTGGGATTCGTTTATTTTCCGTACAATTCTTTTTTGTTATCTACAAGTATGGTAGCTATGGGATGCATTTTCTCAGAATATTATGCCATATCTCAGGCGGGAATGAACATTCGCAAAATATACACTAGCAATTTTCGATCAATCGATATTCTAACAATTCTACATATATTTGATCAATCGATAATCTAGGAACAATTGATAATAATCGTGCTTGAAATCGAAAAAGCACAGGCTCATGTTTCATTGTAGCAGAACCAGTATTAATAAGATGTTTTCAATTTATTCTGACAATATAAAATGAGAGAAAAGAAATCAACTAGCTTTGTTATAATTCTCACCATTAGAATCACGATACCCATGGTCTGCAATTGAAGCAAGGTTCTTGTTTTTCAAATGGGCTTGAAGTGGTCGCTATTGACGTCGTAGCCACTACTGGTGTCGTTACCGTAATATACATTTCTAATATGATATCTCTAGAGGCAAGTTGGCGACCAAGTAATGACAGAAACGACGATTTCCCCATACTTTACGTAGAATTCCTATGCTGATTCCCAGTCTTGTGAGGGTTATCGCGGCAGCTGTCTGTATTCTTTTGATGAACAAGGTACAATTAGTAATTTTGTTTTACTCGTGATGATGCTTCCAGAAGCATCCATCTTTAAAAAACGCTTGGTTTATGATTGATAATCCGATAATTTCGTCTTTGAAGAAAACCGTAGAACTAGAAACTCTTGATCCAAATATTTAAGAACATATATATTGCATTTTCCCACCAAAACAATTCTTTGCTTATAAGTGGCATAGGGTGTTTTAAAAAGTAACTTTTACCTACAGAGCATCTTCTAGTTATCTACTTGTGTCCTGTATTCATATCATTCGTAAAAAATTGAAAATTGTGACCAATTTGTTTTAAATTTTCAATCAGTTCTTATTTAATGTGCATTTGAGATAATATTTTAATTTATTTTTTGTTTTTAAAGGTACTGTTATTCAATTTATTCATGGAAGAAGCATGAAAAGAAGGAAGCAAGATGGATGGTGCATTTGGGATTACGTAGTTTACTTAAAGATGTATTTTGGTGTGTATGAATTCCTTAGAAGTGAAAGGGGAAGTGAACTTGAAATGGCATCCTGGAAATGATTTCAGATTATTCCGAGAAAAACACGAGGGTCGGGTCGGGAGTTGTATTACATTGGGACTGGGAGGCATTCCTGGAAAAGACTTTAAAGCGAACATTGGTTAAAGCAAATTTATGTAGCACATCTGCCTTATTTAAATTCGGGAGTGCTTCTTTTTTATTGCACAAAATTGCTTGCGAATAACGATTTTAACGTAAACAGTCTTTATTTATTGTTGAACTGTAATAATTTCTAAAAAAAATGCGTTGCTGCTTCAGAGGGAGATTTATTCTCACCATTTGAGTGATGTGCGATTTAACCGGGCACTCGTAATATTAAGCTCATTACGGTCTTTAGCCGTGAAATAGTCATCTCTCCTAATACCATACGGGTGCGTGAGACGTGGGGAGACTGGAGTGTACAAAGTAATTTAACTGTGTTTTTGATACAAGCGGGCACTAAAATCCAGAAAGTGAAACATCCAAAGCAAGTTTGAAGATGCGGGGGCGGTGAGGAAGAAGTGAGCGCGCCTGGGCGGCGAGGCCCGCACGTGCCGCCGGCCGCCCATAATGAAAGAGCGCCCCCGCGGCCGGATTACGCGCATCAATGAGAGCGCCCGCCCCCGCTCCCGCCCCCCCCGCCGCCCACGCGCATAACTCCGTACGACGCCGGGCGCGGGGAGGCAGAGGGGAAGCCGCACGGAAAATATTCCGCCGGAATGCCGGGCGTGGGCGGCACGTGAAGGTCCGCGGGAGCAGCCACAGTGGGCCCGACACTTGACAAGCAAACCAACACCTCTGTTCGGCAACTTACCCAGCAATTTTCCTGCATAATGTGAGTTTCTGGTGGCGACAGAATCGAAGCCGTCGATATTTCCAGCAGTGTGTCTTATGGCGTAAATCATACGTGATTGTGGGTTACGAAACACTATGTATTTTCCAGAGTCTACGCTCTAGCCTTACAGTGATTTCTCTAATTGGTTTGTCTTAGACTGCTTGCGCCAGGAGAAATTAATAGCAATCGACTTACCTTGTTAGATTTTCTCAATTAATAGTTGAAAAAGTGACTGTTACAGATTGTCTCCATCGTATTGTAGCAATGTCATCATACGTGTATATGTTCCTTGAAAGTTGAGTCCTAATTTCGTTTTCTCTTCAGGAAAGATCTGACACAAAAATACCGTCAATTATTTTAATTTACTTATCGTCAAAAAACAGTATAATCTGTAAGGATTTCATTGAGCTTCAGAATCCCTACCCTACTATTTTACTCCTAAGTTGAATTAAGGATAAAGGTCTCAACAAGTGTGGTTGGCAACAATTGAAAACTATAAATGTTGAATAAAAAGAAGGTGAATAAAGCCAAGAGTCCTCTTCAGACGAATCCAGGGGCTGTGGAAATGGCACAAGGAGTTGAGGTTCATGTCCCGGAGACGAGTCCATTAGCTCTCTACGCCACTTGCAGAGAAGGGCGCTGTGCGGTTTCGACGTTCGAAAGGGATGGGTGTCTCGGCCAAAAGGGTCCAAACATTTAACGACCGACAGGTCATTTCTTGAGACCAGATTCAACGCATCCTTGAGAAATACGTGGTCAAACAGAATTGAACAGGCCAAAATCGGCTTTCGTGTTCTGTCTACGCCCATTTTACGATCCCTTTTATTCCTGTCCGCTGTCCAAATCCACGAAGACATACACAAGAAAATACAGCAAAATCCCCGTCCTCGCCTCCGTAAAAACAAACGAGCATGATGAAAAAATGGTTAATTTTGAATTTAAAAATTTAAAATCTCAATAATACCACAAATTTACTTTCCAGTTTTACAAGTTGCATTGTAAATGCAATAGGTCTGAACCGATTTAATTAAAAATCTCTAGGCTTTGTAAGTAGTGTATTTCGATCAATATGAGTATTACGCTCTCTGAACTGAGACTATACCTTATCAATATATCTTCATTTCGGTTATTTGTGCAGTGATGCTGGAATAACTTGAGCGGAGACGTTGACATGACGCAATTGCGAGTCACGCACGCGAGGCCGGAGGGAGCGCGCGGCGAATGCGCCGCCGAACAAGAGCTCTGACAGGGGCAGTCGCTAGCAGCTTCTCTTCCGCTGAGGCTCGGCGCCTGCCCGACGCCGCCTCCCTCCCCGCCTCCATCCCCGCCTCCGACCCGCCTCCGACCCGCCTCCGTACCCGCCTCCGTACCTGCCTCCGTACTCGCCTCCGTACCCGCCTCCGTATCCGCCTCCGTCTCCACCTCCGTTCCCGCTTCCGTCCCCACCTCCATTCTCGCCTCTGTCACCGCCTCTACCCCCGCCTCCGTACCCGCCTCCGACCCGCCTCCGACCCGCCTCCGTACCCGCCTCCGTACTCGCCTCCGTACCCGCCTCCGTACCCGCCTCCGTACCCGCCTCTGTACCCGCCTCCGTGCCCGCCTCCGACCCGCATCCGACCCGCCACCGTCTCTGCCTCCGACCCGCCTCCGTCCCCGCCTCGACCCGCATCCGACCTGCCTCCGACCCGCCTTCGTACCCGCCTCCGTATCCGCCTCCGTATCCGCCTCCGTATCCGCCTCCGTCGCCATGCCCGTCTCCATGCGTCGCCCTCGTCGCCTCCGTCGCCATCTCCGTGCCCGTTGCCCTTCGTTCCTGCATCCGTCCACGCCTCCCTGCCCCCCTCTCCGCCTCCGTCCCCACCTGCGCCCCGCCACCGTCCTCGCCTGCTCCCCCTCTCCCATCCGCCGAAGCGCCCTGCCCTGAAGCTAGGGCGACCTTTTTCCTACAGTCGTATCTCCAGCTTTATGTTTGCACACGGATCTTTACAGCCAATAACCAACTCTCTTTAGAAAAACATGCATAAATCCCTGCCCACCGGCCCATAGGTAACTCTCCATAAGACCTCTTCTAATCGAATTTAAAACGCGCCTTTCTCCTACATCGTCACATTGGCTTTTCGTGCGTGCCATAATGGCCACGCCACCTCCAAATTGTCGTTTCTGTCTGAGAGTTACCAGTTCAGAACCTTTATAGTCATTATGCAGCGGAGGTAAAACAGAAAAAGAGGTAGGCTTTTAGTAGCGATAGTAATTATGGCTAGAGGAAGGAGAAGGTATGAAGGTGCTGAGGACAGAAAAATTGCCAAGCAATTTACGAGGTTAGATGCGAGTGACAATATACTCTTACATTCTAAATAAGAGATGGAAAGGATTTGACTAGCGAGCGTTCACATCGACATAAATGGTGATGTTTCCGGATTTCTGAAAATATTCTGATTGTGGAGAGTTTCGGGGGGGGGGGGGTAGTGAACACTTTTAGAGGTAGTAGCATGGAGTATTTCGAAGAGAAATGATTATAAAGCTATATCTAATTGCTGTCTCGTACACGATTGAATTTGGAGCTACGGTTTTGTTTTCTGGCCACCAATGCCCCTTTATAGATTTACCTCTATGGAAAATACGAAATGAACTATACAGAGGAAAAATTAATATAAGGGGCGAATTACTTGCTCCCTAAATTTACGTAGCGCTGCCGCCATGAAAGGACATTTCGCCAAGCCCGAAGTTACTTATTCCATTGTGAAAAGAGCCGATCGAGTTGTGGTCAGCGATGAAATTTTGAAAACGAATTGTATTCTGTTAGAAGTATGTATTTTTTCTATAAATACTTTTTTGCCTCAGTATCATTGGAGTGGAGCTCATTTGAGTAAGTGTTCTTTCTTTGTTACTAAGTGTACTTTATTTCTGCTATTCAAATACTATGAACATCTATAACCTCATATCAGACACACGTAGAGGAAAGTACTCCAACCCGGGACATATTTCAATGCGAGCCTCCTGGCTTACAACCACCTGACTTCCACTAAGCTTCAGTCAGTCAGAAATGTAAAGCACCAGTTCCTAATACGATCAAAGACTAGTTGAGCGCTAGTCTCATAACCTTCGTTTGTTGCTGTTCAATTGGTCATTCATCAAAACAGTGGCTAGCACTATTTTTTCAAGTGCTCATTTTCAGTTTACTGACTTCTCTACTCCCTACATCGTCAAGTATTTTAACCAATCTTCTAACTTCGCGTGACACCTCCGGCTGAAAGTATCATATTAAATATTTCTATTTGTACCGTGCGAGTTCATAATAAAAATTAATTTTAAGCATAATACTTTCGTTGCCTGTCTCGTCCATTGTCATTCATAAAAAGTTTCATGAAAAAGTGCCTATTAGCAGAAAAAGTTTTTTGACATTTTAATGTTTCATTACAACATTAGGTTTGTATTGAAATTTTGATGAACGAAGGTGTAACAACTTATGTTATGGTGGAAAAGCAGTTTAGTAATTCGTTGTTTTACATGCGCACTTTAGGTGCCTTGAAATCCACTAGGTATAATTTTTCAAGAAATTTTCCTAGCATATACCATAAAGATCTGTCTAAACATTGTGCCAATTGATTCTTCTCAAGAAGAATCGAACGAGGTATTGATCACTCCTAAATGTCTTCGAAACCATCAAAAGGCGTTTTAGGTGCATAAAAGCTCCCCAAACTCGGTTTTTTGAGACCTCTTAGAATGTTCCGAAAAAATCCTGATAAAAAGTTCAGTTCGCCACCCTGAAGGCTGACGCGTCGAACGACATCTCACTTAGTCCGAACGTTGGGCCATAAAAAGGTTTAACCGTGGATAACGGACGGTCGCAGAGCGACATGAAGGGTACTCGATTACTATTATGTCATTGTGAATAATTAGTTTGCAGATGGCATCACAAGCTATCTATTTAGGTTAGTATTCGTAAAATTAATTTTCTTTGGCTTGTTAAAAGTTTGTCATT
The DNA here is from genome assembly GCA_011170035.1 of Teleogryllus occipitalis. Classification (NCBI taxonomy): domain Eukaryota; kingdom Metazoa; phylum Arthropoda; class Insecta; order Orthoptera; family Gryllidae; genus Teleogryllus; species Teleogryllus occipitalis. The sequence continues at coordinate 44,417 of BLKR01003540.1, read as the reverse complement.
ATTTGAAGTATAAATACGCTGATGTTTAATCCGGGCCCCATATTTTCCGTCTCGTTAAACTAAAACAGTTTTGACTTTGAAAAACGTACGTATTGTCATTCAACTCGAATTCTGAATTTAGTTTCAATTTTAATAGTATCTTCGGTTGCTGATGCAATTTGTTCTTCACTTGATTTTGAGGTCTTTTAGTTTGAAACGTAACTCTGAGTAATTTACTGTAATTGAAATTATCACGTGTTGAATCACTGTGCCATGTGCTGAATGCTCGTTTGAGAACAGACCTCGCCCCTGAAATGGCGCGACCTTGGCCAAACGTAATCGAAGTTTACCTCGCCGCCGACAGGTGCAGTAGGCATTGAGAAGGACGGGGTTCGCTGGGTGACGGGGAAGAGCCTGCAAAGCGCTTGTGTGGGAGGATGAAGTGACGCAGCTACAGACCACGACACTCGCGGCATTATTGGTGTCCCCACTCTCAATTCAATGTAAACATTGTATAATATAGCGTATCATACTTCTTTATTAATGGTAAGTATGCAAGTTTATAATGATAAGCTTTATTGCACGAGCACTTGCTTTGAAACGAGGGACGTTAGGAGTGAGTTTTCAAGCTTGTCCGAATGCAATAAAGCAACATTATGAACGAGTTGCAACCGCTATTTTTTAATCAGCATTATATATTTAGAAAAGAATCGAAGTTAATTTTTAGAAACAATTTTATTGAGATGTCAGGGGTTTTTGAAATATGTGCGAAAAAACAGTTCGGTTTGCCGCTACCTTCTCACGATTCTCTCCCTGCGTTTGGTTGAATGTGTGATTACGCAATTATTCGTGTCGTAAACGGCAAATGCGTCATAATTTGTCCAATAAGATGTCATTTTATTCGTATGAACAATTTCTTGTAACGAAAAGGTCATGTGTAGTGCCGGAGTACAAAAAATATATATATCATGCGTATTCAATTTTTTTTGGTAAGTTTTGATAATAAGAACGGGGAATGACAATGATTGGCGAAATTTAATAGTAATGCATTTTACTATTAAAATTAATTTCGATTAAGGGAGATGCATCCTTTATCTTCATAAAAACCTTAAATTATTAGACAAATCTTGAATTACATTCCAATGTAAAAATTTTATTAAAATAAACAAATGCAGTTTTTAATAGAAACATTCAAATTACGTATATTATTGAAATTAAAATTTACTGATGGAGTGGACCGTTCTTATTATCTCCCTCCTTGCTACACCACTGAGAGGACGGATATGGGTAGGGGATGTTTTTGCATCTGTTTTAAAATCAAGTACAAACAAAAACCAAAAAAAAAAAAAGATTCAATTGAATGAAAATAAAACGAATTGCAGATAAATCTGAGATACACGCTATTTTCTTTATATTATTTTTGTTATTTAGTTGTGTTATCGCATGAAGTGGCACAGCTATAAACCTGCTCTTGGGCGGGCGGGGGCGGGGCGGGCGAGCTGGCAGCGTGGCCCCGCGGGCCGTGGCGCAGCTCGGCGCAGCACGGGCGCAGCCGACAGATTGCCAGCCGTCAGTTACACGGCGCATTGTTAGCGCGCCAACGAACTCACTGGCATTTTGTTGTACATGCAGCAAATTGGGATGAAGGTAATAGGAAGGGCCAGCGACCGCGTCCCCCGGCCCCATACAGCCGCGCCATGCGCAGCAGGCCCCCAGGCCCTGCAGGCCCCCCACGCCCCGCAGGCCCCGCAGACCCTGCAGGCGTCTGGACCTGGGCCTTCTTCACAACAGCGCTTGTCGGCCAGATCAGTGTGCTCCACACATGTAGCGGGTTATACGAGGGACTACAGCGCTATGGCAGCCTCGCTTTTTTTAACCCCGATCTCTGCCGGAACTGAAAGACGAGCCAAACGAATTTCCTGCAGGTTACTGCGGTGTTCTGTCGTTACCTTGTTCTTTGTCGTTGAGACACTCAGGGTCACAATAAAACACAATTTTTAGGCTAGGGCCTTGTTTACTCTTCTGACGTAACACTCGATATTAATTACGAACTCATGACATGACTTTGCGAGAAAAGGTAACATTTAAAGGATTTAAAATTCATAATTCATCAATATAACTCAACATTTACTATTTGTTTAGTAAAAGACGAAACATGCTGGGGTGGTGCAATTGAAATCTGGGACAATAAAATCGATAGCATTTCTGGACAGAAATTCAGACTGAATCTGTATCAACATTTCTGTTCCACCTCATGCTGTTATGCAGTTTCAGGGTGAGAAAACACATTTGTCGACTGATAAAAAAACGCATATTTAAAAAACCACTAAATGAACACTCGAAATAATTTCTTCAGTTGGATATGTGTTATTTTTATTGTTCTTGTCCTCTTGTTTTGATACAAGTATTCCTTGCCTGGTTCTCTCTCCAATCCAGTCCTCCCTCTCTCTCTCTCTCTCTCTCTCTCTCTCTCTCTCTCTTCCTATCACCATCCAATCACATCGTTAATGTTCAGAGTACACATGTGTAATCTCAATCGCGCGCGTGTGTATGTGCGGTACTTCCCACCAATAGGAACTGCAATACACAACACGCAAAGCCTCCGGCATTGTCAACAGAAGCAAATCCAAGACAATAGACATTTACACACACGCACATATATATGGGCATACATAAATATGTACTCATGCTTGCCCGCGCGTTTCAATCTTACTCTTGGGCTGCTTGATAAATGAATATTATCATGCTAATGAAAAGTCTTCGTTATTGTAGATGGAGCATAGTAATTCAAAATCCATGTTTTATCTGAAACCAACTGTTTCTAATTCTTGAAATCCTGGGGCGGATCTAGACATTTGATATGCGAAGTCGCATTTTTTCACACAAATTTGAATAAATTTGTATTTACGTTTTAATACAGTTTATCGTACTTACAGAACTTATTCCTATACTGTAGTAATCCATTTTGCGAATCTCGTAATAATTCCATCGATATCCAGTTTAATGTTTTGATAGATGTTAATCAAAGCATATTCAGTGACCTCTTGTCCCATGCTTGCTCTAAGTATCGCTGGTCTTTAGATGGCGGAGAATTCAGAATAAACGCTCTGCTATTGCTACATTAACAGCTGGTGCAGCTTCTATTGTAACAAAACGATTAAATCTGATATTTTGTGTTAATAGAGTAATTTACGATGTGAAAATAAAAAAAGTGTAAATGAAATATCTAAATGTTTCTTCTTATATCATGGTTTCAAGATTTTTTTTGGCGGTGTACTCGGTCATGACCTTCGTTCCCCTCTCCCCCTTATCCGCGTCTAGTGAAATTCCTGGATCTACCGTTTATTCGCACTGTCTTCCGTGCTTTTCATCCTGCATGCTGTGTCATTGTGGTCGGTGGCAATGACTCCTTGCCATGCCGCCGTCACCTTCACGCCTCCGCCGTCGCCGCCCCCGCCCCGCGCCCCGCGCCCCGCCGCATCATCTGTGCGACGCGGGCTCGTCCACAGTAGGTCGAGGGAGTTCGCAACTAGGAGCTCCCCGTGGGATTTCTGTTCTCCACCGCCGCCAGATCCAGAGACAATCAACTAATATGATGGCCGTTGTGCACATGTGTCTACGGACGGACACAGTGTTTATGTTTGTCCTTGAAGACTCCTCGTCTTCCGGTTCGACTTGACAGCCGACACAAGAATTTCCAGTAGTATTTTGTTCTATAAAGAGCACTCAGTTACACAACCAATTGTACTCTAATTACGTACACGCCAATACCACTTTTTTAGATTACAACCAAACTAGGAGCCTGCAGCAGCCAAAATTCTTCTGAACAAAACAACACAAAATGGTTTTCCAAAATGTTACACTCACACTGCCCAAGAACAACAAATAAAATACTTTCCAATTACGCTACAAGAAACTAAATATTTCAACAAACCCGGGCTTCGCGAATAATGCAATAACATATTATAGTATACATGATATACAGAACAACCGTTCTTTACATATCAAGAATATAAAAAATGTTCCATAGCGCAACACGTAAATAACAAATATTTAATGGATGTCATCACCTTTCTTGGAACCTTGCCGTTGCCCGACGTCAGCTGTGTAATCAGAGTCGCATTTAGTATAAGAATTCAGTCGGTACGCGCGGTATAAGAATAGGCGGAATAACACTTTCAAATACTTGCATTTTCTGTCAAAATCATCTCATTTTTTATTTTTCCCAAATTTTTCTGAGTATGTATCGAAACTAAAGACACGTCTCAAACGGCCCAAGGCAGCAGATTTCTCTTTCGATTTCTGCGCGCATTGCAAATCAGTAATGTAGAAGATTGCCGACCAATGTTTCTGTCCTAGTATCAATGCTTCTTGACAGCTATGTAACAATCAATCTTTCTTGACAACTCTGTAACAATCATTGTTTCCGGTCAACTATAATGTATCCAAATATGCAAAAACCAGAGCCTTCAGAGGTCAATTCACACACAGTTTTTAAATGATTTGACGAGATATATATTGAGAAGTCGAGAAAAACCTCGTTCCCCTACTTCAAGACAGAGCTTGACAGCATACTTGCAGCATCTAGAGAACGCTAGTGTGTATTTCAGCCAGCAAAATCACCAGGTACATCGCGTCAACACAGACTTTAAACAATTTTTTTATCAGTATTTCTAGAAAAGCAGTTTTTATAAAATATTTAATTTGGAGGGAGTGTCTATTCTTTTAGGGAAAAATCTCTACACAAATGATTCTAGGAATAACAGTTTCAAATATTTAAGGATATTTTAATAGTTGGTGTGTGTACTTGTCAGAGGTGAAAATAATTGTATATTCAATGAATCTCTTAATATAGCATGTAAAATATTCAGACCTTCATCTATATCGATTTCTTTCCATTCTTATAGAAAATCGGAAGCTCTGTACAGAAATGAGTTGCGAATAGTTGCATGTGTGGCCTCCGCTTATGGCTTTGTAATAGTGCATTCAAACTGGAGGCTCGCCGCCGGCGTGCGTTGCTCTGTGCCGCGGTGCTTTTCCCTCCACCGCCGGAGACTGACGCCTTGCGAACGCACGAGGCGAGCGGTTCCCAGAGGCCTGCCTGAGATGGAGGAGCAGATGGCGGAGAGTTCGGGCGTTCCAAACATTACTACGCTGAGGAGAACCCTCCAGCAGTTGCGTCCTAGGCTTCATGATTTCTAGCGAACTAAAACAATGCAATTAGGAAGACTTTAAATAGAGCCGCTGAAGTCTGGAAATCACGAAAGTCAATAACACGCCTCTACGAATATTGTAAGGCTCTTTCATACTCGTTTTATGGAATTGAATTTCAAAGAATTGTTTTTAAAAACAGATTTTCCTGGATTCAGTGGAAGGTGAATTAATTGGAATCACTTTGGAAATAATTATCGAGATTCTAAAACATGTAAAACGATGACATTGTATTTGTGAATACGCTGAACGAGTCTTAAATTCCAATTAGTAGCTGCGAAGTTTTCTCTGTGCCTTGTGATTTTTGCGCTGCCACGAGGCACAGACATCGTTCTCTTGACAACGCTCCGCGCGCACTCAACTCATTAGCTACTGAGTCCTTTGACACCATAGAGCTCGTCATTTCTTTGTGGAAGCGTACCTCACGAAACAGAATATCGTTTCTGTTGTGAGCAACTTGCGGGAAAATATAATGTGACGGTAGCAGTCCAAAGAACGGACAAAATAAATAGTGGCGCTGATAGAAAGGCGGCCTCCCTCGCGCAAGTTGTAAGGCAACGACGGAAAAAGGTGGCTCGCCTCCACGCGCAGGGCAGCGCGTGCGCGTGAATAGAGGCCGATAGAAAGCACCTGTCCTTGTCAGCGTAAAAAATGGGAGGAGCAAATAAAGGCGGGTGGCGGCGGTGCGGGGCGCGGGGGTGCGGCACGGGGCGAGAGGCGGGCAGGCGCCGCACGTGGCTGCCTCCCCCGCCCCCACGCTTCCCCACCCCGCCCCTGCGACCAAGCCAGCTCGCGTCGAGCCATGGCGCAATTTTTCTTACAAGCAATGTACATTTACTTGCTATTTCATGCGGGAAATAATCAGAATAATACACCGACAGAAGAAACTACAAAATAATACACTGACTTTGGTGGCTCAGGCATCAACTGATGTCACTGCAGTACCTCTGACCGGGGTCCTAGGTTCGAGTCCCGACTGTGGCTAGCGAGCTAGGTCGATATCAGCCGCTGTCTGGGAAAATTCTGGCGGCCAGCTGCTCTGATCGGTATTTTTCTGGGGTTCCTCCGATCAACTCCAGGCGAATGCCGGAGCTGTACCCTAATAAACAGACCGCGCGCGATCTTTCTTTCCTCTTCCAAGTCCTATCCTTACCCCTTACATACACATACTTAGTTTTATGCACTTCACTACTACACGTGTCGGGAGACCAGTCAGGAGCTTTGAGCTTGTCCCGACTGGCGCGGTGCCACGCTGTGGGAGATACCTGGTGCGGGAAAATTCCTGCAAGCCGACGTAGGTCGGCGCCGAATCTCGCCAGCCAGCGGGGGGAATAGTTACCGCCACCTCCCACGATAAAAGCATGCAGTGCAAGTGTACTTACGGAACTAAAGAACTTAGCAGTTGATATGCCGGGAAACATTAATAAATCAAGCAACGCAAACATTTTACAATATGAATGAACTGTAGCTTGCAGTAAGTCATCCATCGATACTCTCCATTTCTTACCAGAACTATAACAAATAAGTAATTTTCATTAGAACAACATAAAAAAAACTTGTTTTGATGTAAGTGCTTAGCGGCACGGGAGTTGATGAGAGGCAAATATACTGAGTCGTGATATTTCTTGGCTTTTATCAAGAAAATTGAGGACTCGATGGTTGGAGAGCATTTCGCATCACACGCGCTTTGCATGCCCCTCTCGTCGGCCGATTCTTCTCATGCATCATTTCTTAGTTTGTTTCTTCGAGAACCAACTGAAGCATATTACGAGTAGTCTTGACATGCTGAATCAGAGTTGCGGTACGACTCTCATTCTAGAAGGCGATGTATAGATGACGGCGATGCAGAAAATAGAACGAGTTAAAATAGTTGCCTATGAACGTGTTATTTGCGATATTATGCATGGAACACATTGTTGGCAGCGTTTTCATTCCAGATCTACGCTCTTATTTTCCTCTTGAGCTCGCTTCCAGCATTGCCTTTGCCAGCAGTCCTTCAATAGACCTCTTCCGTCTCTCTCTTATCGCTCTCTCTCTCTCTTCTCTCTCCCCCTCTCTCGTTACGCTCTGTACACTGCTGATCTCCCTCCCTCCCTTCCTCCCTCCTTTCGCCCACCCCCTTTCCCTTAGAGGCAATCCTCGTTATTGGGCGTACCAAATGACCCATACATACCTCTGCGATGCACAAACACACTGCATCGTTTACAAGATTTGTAGGTCAACTGCAATTAGGTGGGAAGTGAATTACAGTAGTACTCGTGGAATATTTAATATCTAAAATTTCTTCTTCATTTGCGAAAATCGTCATGGAATCCATGAAGACTTTTCCTGTCAGGCATCGTGCCCGACGCGTTCTTCACCCGATTAGTCTCTTTAACACTTTCCTTAAATAATTTTACATCGCTCAGTAACCGTCTATCTAAGCCAAAAACAACAACAAAAACAAGCGACAATTTCAGTCAGGGCAAATCAATTTTTGAGTGTTATTGATTTTAATCCACACTCGAAGATTGGAAAGGAAATTGATCCCGAGCATGAAAAGACGACTCATTTATGCCACCTGCATTACGTCTCTATTTAAGATCTATATACTATTTGGCCTTAATAAAATACCATGTCTATTTATAGCATAATTCTAATCGGTGAAATACATAGTTGTCAAACAATTTATTATTTATCATCGTCATGGGACCCCTTCTTTGTAGAGGAAACACTGTTCTGAAGCAAAGGAGTTCGTAACAGAACATGAATGTAATTACCTATTTGGATATTATGATTCCTGGGATACTGTGCGTACATTGAAATACGGAGATGAGCCGTTCCACACCGGGCGCTTGGTGCTGTCCTTGATGCGGCAGAGCAAGAGTGAATTCCACTGCTAATTATCGCGTGCGTAGAAAGTGCGGGGCGCCTGGCCTCTCCGTCGATGTCTGCGTGCGCTGTTTCTCATTACCGGCTGCGCTGCGGCATTCATGGGCGCCGTCCGCGCGGAGCATTGTCCCGGCTGAAGCCGTGCTCCCCTCCGCGCTCCTCTCACGGCCAGTCGCTCGCCCGCCGCAGCCGCCGTCCCCGCCCCCGCCTTCCGGCTACACACGCCGCTGCATTCGTGTTTTCGACAAGAACCGTCTGGGTTGTGTGCGCCATCGCTGGAGATCTCTGAGCGTCTGCCGTCCACAAATGAATTAGGGATGCGACGTCTCGGATAAAACGTCCATGTTCCGAATATCGAAGTTCAAAATGAAAACATCGATGATAATGATCTATCGTCCAAGAACAATCTATGTTTTTAAACAGCGATTTTTTGTAAAAACTGGTTTATTAACCTCCATCATTAGTGTTCGCGCATGGTATTATTTTGACGGTGGCCGTGTTCGTTAATTTATAATTCGGAGTGAACTCTCGAAAGAAAGTCAAATAACGCTTAGAACATATTAACTTTTATTATCTAATTGTGTAATATAACAATAGTAGATTACATTATTCGACAAAATTATCATGGGTATTGTTAATACGGTACGACGTTATTACCGTGCGGTTTGATTCAAAAATCGACTTCAACAAATCGTGTTGAAAACATCGACACTGAAATCTCGTCCCTACAAGGAGAGTGACTTGCATACCTCTGATAATCTCCCGTAACTGTTTCTCTCCTAACACCATTAATAGGAAATGCGATTTTTGTGGCGCATTTTATATCCCGACAGTGATATTACTTTACATATGTTTTCTCGTTTCTGCATTCATGCGAGATTTGAAGTCGTCCTTGGCCGCTCAGAAGCAAAAGAAGCAAATATTTTTCATTCTGGGTTATATCCGTTTCCTCCACATTCACTTCCCTCGAAGGCTGTGTATAGTTTTTTTGACACATGTGGTTGGGTAATGCACGTAAGTGTAAGTGGGTGCGAGTAAGGGAAGAGGATAGGTCAAGAAAGAGGAAGGACAGACCACGCGCATTCTGTGACCCGTTTGTTAAGGTTCTGCTCCGACATTCACCTTGTATTGATTAGAGAAACCACGGAAAACTACTAATTAGAGCAGCCGGCCGCTAGAATTCTCCTCCAGACAGCGGCTGAATTCGACCGAGCTATGTAGCTCGAGTCGAAAATCCGCCACCGTCGGAACTCGAACCCTAGCACATCCCTGTTAGATTTGCTGCAGAGTAATCGGCAATTCAGACTCTGAGCTACACTCTGCCGGTCTGAGAAAAGAATAAAATGTGTAATTAGCACAATATCTCTACAGATTAAATATAAAAATCTGGTTTTTAGTGCCAAACAGAAGGTTTTGTTTGTGCGGAAAATGTATGACGTTACATATGAACGTATCGTAGAACGAACAACATTCACAGAACCGCACACGCAGATGCCACGTTTATTGCGACATTGTTTTTCTAATCAAGCGTGTGCTGAATACCGCTCCCAAACCGTGTGGGAGGGCTAGTATTCTATGATTTGGAATGTCATGCGTTTACAAATTTCACGTTCTATATTTTGAATTATTGAGGTTTTTCTGTGTGTGGGCAGGATTAACATGGAATTCTTGTTAAAAACGATGCAATATCCAGTCGAGTGATACAATAGCCATTGCGATAACCTCTCTGCATTAGAGGAATTTTTATTGCAATTTCCAATTAAACATTTTCAATTGGATGGACAAACATGCATGTCCTTTATATTGCTGTTTAATAGAAATGCTATAGGAGATTTTCGGATAATAGAATGGTCAATAAAATGCATTTCAATAATCGGTGAGAGACTAACATTAATAGCGTAATAATATATGTAATTATGTTTAAATTTATGCATTTACCGTTATTCATAAATTGTACGGATCTGATAAGTTTCTGTAACAAAATTCTGTTCATGCATCAATGTCTTTACATCTATATTAATTATATGCAAACTTTTCACGAGATATTTATTTTTCAAAATAATGAAGTACTTGAAGTATCAAAGCTGTCCAAATCAAGGTTCAGACGCTGAAGATCGAGAGAAGTACGATGCAGGGAGACGCACACACAACTTACACCTTACTTACTACTGCTTACTCTTGGTGTCATTAAATCTTGTAATTAGTTATGCAAACTTTTATGATTCATATGCTTTCATTTCGGACTATTAACACAGTCCTTTCTTGTGACATGATTGAATAGTTTGTATCAAGGGGCTCAGTGAATAGCAAGAACGTGAGTCAGCTATTAACCAAAAGTAAAATTTAGATTAACAGGAAGAAACGGGAAGTGTTCCCATCTGTATGCGAAAACTGCTTGTTCTCATGTGTTATTAACGATTCCTGTTTTATCTTTCTGTCATGGGAACAAACGGTTCTTTCCTTGAGGAACTCAATCTTTGTGTCCTGTTGTTTTGGGAAAATACAGATCACTCGTAGAATCAGGTAACCTTACTTATTTCTCATAATTAATATTAAACATCCCCTAAGATGAAATCTTATTAAATTATACATCAGTAGATAACAGAAATACGTTTAAAAAGTCCATATTTACGTGAACAAAGAGTAATAGACAAATAATACTGTAAGTTGCAATAGTCGTTACTAAATGGCACAGAACATTCCTGTTTAAAAACTCGCCAAGGATATTACGTCTATGATTAATACGTCGGACAGGATACCAAAGAGATAATCTATGAGACCCGTGCTTTATTTGTGCGAATTACGTAAGCATATATTCGCTCTTAGTTGATCTCTCAGTAATTCCAATCACATACCAAATGAAGTTTTGGCTCATTTAAGCAAATAATAATATTGTGTTGTTCTTATTATTTAAGGCTTGTTTAACACGAGTGTGGCTGCGTTGACGCTAGTTTGTCGTGCGTTAAGTAGCACGCGTTGTAGATTAACACGCTATCTTATGCCTATATCTCTATTACTCTATATTGCTGCAAATCATTATTCCCTATTCCCCATATTAAAATCGGGAAGACACTTTTGACAGTTGAATAAATTATGTTTACCTTCTTCTGTATTTTCGTCAATGATTAATCATTCCTGTGATTACAAATGATAGGTTTTATTTTCTGAAAAGGAGTCTCTGAATGACCATTTCTTCTCAATTTTCTACATGCAAATCGCCACAAAATGTATAGAAGGTTATTGCGTGGTTACCTCTCGGCGAATTTACTGGCTTATGTAGCTCAGGGCATCAATTGATGTCACTACAGTGCATCTGATTGGAAGGTTTTAGAGTTTGAGTCCCCATGTTAGCGGGATTTTCGACTAGCTCCATTGCTCCAATTCAGCCGCTGACGGGAGGAGAATACTAGCGGCTCGCTGCTCTGATCGGTAGTTTTCCGTGGTTTCTCTGATCGACACCAGGCGAAAGCCGATGCAGTACCCTAACGAACGGGCCACGGAACTCGCGCTATCTTTCCTTCCTCTTCCTTGCTCTATCCTGATTCCTTACTTACACACACTTACACCAACATTATACACACTACCACACAATGTGGAAGACCAGTCGGGAGATTAGAGCTTGTCTCGGCTGGCGCAGTGTCCCACTGGTAGGAGATACCTGGTTGAGGAAAACCTCGCAAGCCGACATGTAGATCGGCGCCGGATCTCGACATCATAGCGGGAGAAATTACTGGCACCTCTCGCGATAAAACATTCCGTACACTTAAGGGAGTAATGAATTTAGCAGTTAATTCGCCAGGAAACACTTGTTAATCAATCAATCGGCGAAGCTCTATCTCGTAGGCTATTCTTTCTGTGCACGTTTCCTTGTCTTATGGCATATTTTTTTGGTGCTTTTATCACGATTCATTACTTGTTGATGATAATGGATCCATTTCATTCGCATACTTCTCGTTGTGCTTGACCAATTGTTGTCACGTAACGTAACTTAATAGAACATTTTTCAATTATTGAGCTAATGAAATGTATTCCCAATGTAATACAGCATTCGATTTCACAAGACGTTAATATTTTGTTTGTCTACAAGTGTGTTTTATTGTTTTTAGGATTTGGAGTTAAATCCTAATCAGAGGCACGTTTTTCTTCTGAAAACCATAGATAATAATTTTAACAGATTGTCCCCAGAGCAAATGGTAAGTGTAAAGTCAAATGAACAAAATGAAATATTCTACTCGTGATGGAAAAGCTACGGTAATTTCCTCCCCCAATGAACTTATTTTCGGTCAGGTTTTTCGGCGTCGAATTATTAAGCTAATAAAATAGCGTTAATAAGTAACAGTGCTATTCCAATTTCGGAGCTCTCGCATGCATAAGGCCAATTGCGCATGCCGCATGACGCATTGTGCTGCGCAGTGAGCGACCGTAAAAGTCAATTACTTTCTCCCATTGAGACCGGACCTCGCGCGGCGTTTGTGTCCTTGACAGCGCTGCCGCAGGTGTCGTATAAACATTTGAGCTCCTTCTGCGCTTTTTATTGAGGAGGTGAGCCGTGTGTGTGGTTGGCGGGGCGAGGACCTTAGAGCGGGAGGGATAGGAGGCGAGGGCAGGGGGCGCAGAACGGGGAACCGGAGAGCAGGAGTAGGGGGTGAGGGGATGAGGACACCTGGACAGGGATCGGGGAGGGGGCGGGGGTGAATGCAGCGGGGCGCGGGATGGAGATCGGCGAGCGAGGGCCGAAGAGCGGGGAGGATAGCGAGTGCTGAGGGCTTGATTGATTGACTGATTGATTGATTGTTAGTGATTCCAGGCGCGTCAACTACTAGGAACATTATTCCCGTAAGTGTAGTGTACTTTCTCCCCCGAAAGGTGGCGATGATCTTCCCCTGATGGTTGGCGAGATCCGGCGTCGACCTACCACCATCTAGCGGGGTTTTCCCGAACTCTCTCCCACCAGCGGGGCACCGCCCCAGCTGGGACAAGATCTAAGTTCCTGACTGGTCACCGGCATGTGCAGTAGTGTATTGCATGTTAGTGTAAGTGAGTAAGTAAGGGGCGAGTAAAAGGCAAAGGAGAGGAAGGAAAGATAGTGCGCGGTCCGTGGCCCGTTTGTTAGAGCACTGTTCCAGCATTCGCCCGGTGTTGATTACAGAAACTTACGAATTCTCCTCCCTTCAGCGACTGAATTCGACCTATACTGCTTTTCACGTTGTGAAGTCACAATGGGTTATATAGAGAATCCGCACGTTGTTGCCGACGCGACACGGTCGCTTGCCCCCGCTTGTTTCAGATTCGTCAAAATCACAACTACCTTTCTCAATATATGCATCTACTGAAAAAATTGTTTGTTCGCTCACTTATTATTATTATTATTATTATTATTATTATTATTATTATTATTATTATTATTATTATTATTTTATTATATTATTATTATTATTATTATTATTATTAGCGTAATATTTTTATTAACGTAAATATATAATACAAGGAGAACCTTTATATGTATTCTCTTATAAAATGAAAAAAAAAAAATCGTAAATTGTTGATTGTGCCGTCAAATATTGATTAATTAATTTACGCAATAAACGAAACCTATGACCAACATTCGTCGTCTTTTTCTCACTTTTCACATTCAAATCCCATTTCTACCAATAAGTGATAAAATGTAGAATATTTGAAATTTGGTACATGTTTATCATTAACATTTTTCATTACATACACGATGTTTTCAATTACATACGTTTTTGGATGTTTTCCTTTTAAGTTCTCGAATATTTTGAAAATGTTTTTAATCACTTAATTATTTCACCCTTTTCCTGCGATCTATTTATATCTCTTAAAATTGACCCACTGCACGATTCACTAAATTACGTACCTACTTTTTCTTTTCCACTGCTCATCCACCACCTTGACTCACATCCACCAGCAAAAATCGACAGATCAGAATACCCAACAATATGAAATTCTCGAAAGGGCTTCTGGTGATTATTCGAGTATTGATTTGGATGGTCACTTCCGCTGAATACATCATTTGAACAAACACTTCCATTAAGCCCTACAGGTCACACATCCCGCATCTGTGCCTTGTCTTTTCGTCGCGTCTCTCGTTGAGGCTCACGTCGTCGCCTCACATCGTCGTCTCACGTCGCGCGCGGTTCGACTTCAAAACAAACATCAAATACACACAAGTCATGCATCACAAGACCTTCGGGGGAAGACGGAAAATAATTTCATCATTTTACTCAAAACTTTGTCGTTGCAATTTTTACTTGGAATTCAAGAACGAAAATATCCCAGCGACCATATATTTTAAAGTACAAATTAAAAATTCACACATTTTCGTTGACAATACATTTTTTTAAAGAGACACATTTTGACATATTAATAAAACAAGAGCATTTCACCCAGCTGAAGTAACTGAAATATTGTATCGATTTTTTTCAAAATAATTCCACCAATTTTTGGATGTTTTAACTGTTTGAATAAAAAGGTGTTTAAAAAACCAGTTCCGCAGGAATCCAGCGTTATCATTATTTTATTTCAAAAGCAACTGCATGTCACATTTTTCATGATTACCATCGTGTTTCTCGTCATTTTCTCTATAAGACTATGCTTTTCTATTTACTTTTGCAACAATCGTTTTAGCAACAGTGCACGAGATTCTTCCATAATAATTACATTGTCCATAAACCCCATTGTGCCTTCACGGCATGAAAATGAGTATAGCTGATAAGCTTGTGTCGAAAATCCTGCCCCCGTCGGGACTGGAACTCAGGGCTTTCCGGTCAGAGGCACTGCAAGGGCCATCAGTGCGAGGGGAGGGAGCGAAAGCAGCGGGGCGCGGTGGGGGTGGCGAGGGGGAGAGCGGGGGCAGGGGCGCGGGCAGCCGGGCGCGAGGGCCTGGGCTCGGGCGCGACGCCGGGCTGCGCACCGCCAGCCATGCGAATGTTCCTGGAAAACGGGGTCCCTCCGATAATTAAGCGCATCTCCGGTGCAGAGGCCAATTACATTAATGAGTTGCGTGTCAACCGGTCTGTCGCTCCACGTGTTTCCAAGATATAACATGTTCACCCAACTGGCAATCTTCTCTTTCACTGTCTGCGGAGAGTTCTTAAATGATTCATGGGATTGTCACGTTATGTGTGTTTTGGTTGTAAGTAATTACAAGAAGTTCTTTTTGGACCTCCGCTCTTTCGTCCTCAAGGCTTGCGCAGCGTTTGTCGGAAGCCATTCTCTGAAGACTCTGGACCTGGACAAGAAGTTTATCATATTCTAATTATATTAACAGTAGGGTCTTGCACTGGTACCTCTGCAGTAATATTAAGGAAAAAAGATGAATATTATTGTGACGTTTTAAAATGTCCAAAACGCGAGAGAGACATTTATAAGAGAATGTTTAACAGTGTAACTGTTCATTTTCATCTTAGAAAAACAGCAACGCGTTTGAACAGGAAAATGCATTCTGAGTCAGTGAGTTAATATTTCGTGTTTCCGGGCGCGTCAACTATTTTGGTCATTAGTCCGTGGGTGTAGTGCATCTTATGGTGCACATGCAGCCGGTAGGTGGCGGTGTTCCTCCCTTGCTGGAGCATCGGATGCGGCGCCGTCCTACACGTCGGGTGGCTGGGTTTCTTCCACTTCAGGTATTTCCCTCAGCGGGGCACCGCTGCACCAGGTATGAGCTCTACCAGTAAGCTCCCCACTGGTCTTCAGATATGTGTGGTAGTGTCGTGCAAGTGAGGGTGAACGTAACTGGGAAAGAAGGGGAGGGGACAAGGGTGAGAAAGGAAAGATCGCTCTAGGTTCTGGCCCGTTTGTTAAGGTACTGTTCCGGCAATTGCCTGATATTGACCGAAGAAATCACAGAAAACTACCGATCAGAGCATTCAGCCGATAAAATTCCTCACCAAATAGTGTCTGAATCCTACCTTGTCCTATTCTTGAGGTAGTGTCAAAAATATGCGACCGACGGGATTCGAACCCTATGATCCTCCCGGTCAGAACTGTAATGGCAATAGTTTTTGCAATGACCACCTCAGTCGGTGCAAGTGCGTTCTGCCGTAAGAAAATTACGCGAAAGTTTTGTTCCTTAGTAACTTCGCAGTTATATTTGAAATTGTTGATTCTGTTGCACATCAATATTTGCATTTTATAAACACATTTGACCTCCAGTAAGCACTCATAAATACCACATTTTTTAGTAAAATGGTAAATAATAACGCACGATTCATAAAGAAGAAATAAGAAGTACAATAGTGAAGTAGTAACTATATTGTCTCTGTAGAAAGAAGAAAGAAATTGCATCTGGTAAATGTTGTGAAGGTCGCTTGCACGAAATGTAGGCCGCGTGTCTCCGACGCTCGCAGAGCGGCGGTGCAGGATTACAAGAGCAAATTTTCTCGTTGTGAGCAGCTGAAACACTTTTCATTAAACTTCTTCTTGATAGCTTCTCTGCGGCGAGTGTCCCGCGCAGTCATTCGCCGCGCGCAGTCGCCCGCAGGCTGCGCCCTGCGCGCCGTCCGCCAACTTTCGGCTGGCCTCCGTCGCCAGCCACCCAGCCACGCAGCGCCCCTTCTGCTCTGCCCGGCGAGGAAGCCTCTCTTCCGTCATTTGATATCGGTCTCACTTGTCCACCCCAACAGCCGCCGATTCCCAGTCAGGAAATATCAGTGACGCACCCAAGAGCTGTGTCTCATTGGGTTTCAGCCTCCCTCTCCATAAACCTTTAATAAGACATAACAAATTCAAATACGACATACTAATGCCAATGATCGTGCATACTATTAAAAAGTCGCCGATTTCCGGCGCACGATTGCAATACATTATCTTCTTCCGATGTAAGGCGAGATAGTAAAATATATTTTTCATTAATTTTCTGTTCTAACGAAAGTCATTCAATATTTCAATTGATTACGTTCTAAATATTAACTAAACAACAAAAAATGGGCCTAATACATTTTATATTCAGCATAGATGAACAATTCTTTATGAGAAAACATCAAGTGGTGCGGCCAATGTATCTCTAGCCTTCCCCCCTCCGAGAAAAATCCTGGGTGCGCCTCTGGGCATGATTGATTTTCTGACTGTAAAACTGCATTTAATAAAAATATTAACATCAGAACGTGATTAGTACACAACATACATATAATACTTTTACGCAATTTTCTTTTTCATCTTCGTCTCCTCCTCACGAATATCGCACTCGTATTTACAAAGTGGCACAAACATTAATGTTTTGGAAAAATTGCACCAAATTATTCAATGAGCTTAACGAGAAACAATTTCTTAATTGTTAATTTTTCAGACAGGTTTAGGAGCTAGGGAAAAATTATTTTGTATTATTGTTTCATATTTCGAGTGTAAGCCTTGGAAACGCGTTATTTTTAAAATATGATGGTTTTGTTGTCGCGAATTCTTAAGGGAGGGAAGTATTTTGAGTTGCGTCATTTATGAGCCAGCTACGTAAATCGATGTAACTCCACATGTAAAATGTCTAGTCGGAATTCTAAATATCGAAATGTTTCAACTAATGTACGTTCACAACACTCATACACCACAAGATTTTATATTCAACAGTCAATATAATCACTCTTGCCCAATCAGAGGATGGGTCTACAAGACAAGAAAAGACATGCGTTCTGCCGGGCGGAATTTGAAGCTAAAATGGTACACTTGTAGTTTCCATTTGAAATGTTCACCAAATCTTATCTAGGAGAAAACTTAAAAGTACGACTTTTTTATTTGTACAACTTAAGAAATACATGTGCAAGGTATGTTATCTGGTTATTGAGAACCATTGAGTTATTATTGACAGGTGACGAAATAATTAATTATCATTGATAGTGTTGAAATTGTCCACAATGATGGCGAAATGTGTATATCTCGATCTTGGTGTATCATGGTATGCGTACAGTATATCTCGATCTTTGAATGTAGGTCTTGAATGGAAATAAATTTTAAAAAATTGCATTTACCGCATTTGCCTCACATATTTTCATTGAGTTTTCTGAAAATCATTGACATATCTTATTCTAAGAGAGTCTACTGAAATCAAACGTTTTTAAATTTCACAGTATTCGTAATATTTGTCTCAGATGATTTTTATGTGGAGAACTTTTCGACAGTGATTCTTTGCGTCGTGTATGTGAGTGAGTTTGTGTGTGTGTGTGTGTGTGTGTGTGTGTGTGTGTATGGAAGGGGGATGCTGGAAGCTCGATCGATGTGCTCCGCGGAAATGCAATTTTGTTCTGCATTAAGGCGCAATGTTTCTTCTATCATTCCGTGGTCGCTACGAAATTCATCTATTCGGTCCCTCGGCGTTCTCATAGACACAAGATTAAATTGGCACAGTCTCATCTCATCCAAAGTAAATGAGGCCAATAGACGATTAGCTATTTTACATGCGATTCTCAATCGCAACTCCTCTTCAAGAATGCATTCCTCTTTAACAAAACACAAATCTATTCTTCGCTCCATAATAACTTACGCATGCCCTGTATGGATTTCAGCTGCTCCAACCACATTAAATAAATGACATCTATCAAAATAAAATCTTAAGAATAACAGTAAATTCCATCTGGTTTGTCAGCAATAAGACACTACACAACGACCTTGCAATACAACCAATGAATTTTTTTATTACGAAACTGCTTCATAATTTCTACAATAGTTTACATCACGTACAAGGAACAGTCACGAAATGGGAAGCGATTAACCCCCACTCTCTCGCCGAAGAAGCAGACTCGCGTTTCACATTTTCTTCAATATCTCTTTGACATTAAATAAGGATAGAATATTCCTTACATTTACCTGTTTCTCGTGCTGTATTCTTTTCTAAACCCTTGTTATAGCCCTCTAACTGTCTCCAGATTGATCCTCGCAGTAATCTTAGGTGAAGATTTCAGCCAACGAAATTACTATCATGGAGGTGACAGCAACTTAGCCCCACACTTTGCTGGCCTCGCATCTGGACGTTGTAATGTGTGTCATTGTAAAACAAAATTCAATAAAAAGGGCGCAATTCGGAAATCATTTCTCTTTGCTGGCAACGAATAATCTCTTTCCCATAGAAATTACTCATTGGAAAAAAATTCTGGAAATTATCTAATCACTTTGTTATTATGCATTTCTCTTAGAAAGCTACTGGACAGGATTTAAAAACGTACACCGTTCAACCGTCACTTACGCCGGATTATCGCGAGTCTTCTGAAGTAATTATGGCGTAGAAGTGTGGATGGAAAACTAGCCATGAAATGGTTGGTGACCCTTGTCCTTCGAATAAGCCTTGGGGAATAAAGAATACGCGGAAGAGAACTCGGGGCCACTTGTGTCTATGCTTTTTTTCAAAAGGATTCATTTATTCGGAAAAGAGATATCGTAACAAAAAGGCATTTTTATGCCCCTTGGTGCGAGGGTAGGGTGTAGTGCAAAATAACAAATGAACGCTTGGAAAAGGAGGGTCGTTACCGTCTCGACACTTTTGAGCTTCGAATTGTTCAGAAACCTTATGTTAACATCCATAATACTTGGTATGAAACCTTCTGTTATATAAGTCAAACCTGCCGACAACATTCTACGTATCATTTCTTCAAATAGCCGTTTTTATTACGAATTCATGGAAACTTACAAGTATATAATCTTGGGGGTTATTCTCAATATGCGAGACGGCAGCCTTTTTGATTCATGTCCCCCCTGTTTTCTTTACTTGAATGACTGACTTATTTTATATGACCATGTCTACTTTGAGGTATGCGTACCGCCAAGTAACACTTCCCAATCAATAAAATGTGAAACTAAGTGCTGGTTTCCGCACATAATACGACAAATATTATTATACAATGGTAGAATACCATTGTTTCTCAGCGACCTCGTCGTTTTCTACCTCCACAGTATTTCTAGTGTAAAACAAAGAAATAGGCACAGAGTGCGAGTTATGTTAGCTATTGGAGGTTCCACTAACATTTTTATTATTGAATTTTCTGTAAAACTATCGCTTCTGCCATCGTTAAAAGAGCAAAGTGTATTAAAGGTCTTCGTGAAAATGAGCGATTTACAGTTGCCTTATTCTTCAATAAAAAATTATCATTTTGTGGAAGAACTGTTATGTAGTCGGAAGGTTAATTTTTTTTAATTGATGCTTCCGATTTGATAACAGTACATCTACTAACTCATCAAGTGTAGAGACTTTTTCGTGGGCGAATAGTGGAGTCTTTCTGCTGCGCCGGGGAGTGTCGGCGCGCCGGCGCGCGCGTGCATCTATTCGGGGGGCGAGGACTATAGGAGAGGCCATGGGAAAGCGAGAGCGATCGGCCCGTGCGAGGGCATGGCAGGTGGCGAGAGCCGGGGCCGAGGCAGACAGGCGGCCAAGAAACTCGCCGGGCGACTAACCCAGTGGCCGGCAGCGGCGCATGAGACTGCGAGACCGGCCGCCCGGTAGAGAGCGAGAGTGAGGCGATGCCGCCGCTGCCGCTGACGCCGCCGCCGAGAGCAAGTGAACGGCCGCGGCGAGGTCCGTGCCCTTGCTCCACCGCAGCGGCCCCTCCTGTCTCACCGTGCAGGGCCGCCGCCGCCGCCGCCGCCGCCGCAGCAGCAGCAGCAGCAGCAGCCGCGGCGGCGGCGGCGGCGGCGGCAGCATCTCTGCTTCGCGGTTCTCGAAGCGCCGAAGGAAACCGAAGGAAGCCGAAGTGGTGGGGCCGGTTGAGCGTCTGTTCCGCTGGCGCGCACCGCCGCAGCCGCCGTTCGGCCACCGCTCACGGGTTCGCACGGCCGCCGTCGGGGTTTAAACTTGGCGTGGCTGGCCAACACCTCCGACATTACTTACTAGACAGCCTTACTCTGCAAGCATTTAATTAGTATATCTTTTCCTCATCACAAGTTCAATTTTTGTATATGAATTGTTTTCGAATAGGAAGGAATGGTCACTGACATGTAGAGATAAAAAGAGTATTAATAATATCACTGCATGAATATAACAGATATAGCACGTTAAGTATATTTTGTCCATTGCGTATTAAAATACCATCAATGAAGCACATTTTTCACGTATTATTTACTTCATACTAATTGCTAATTATTTAAGTAATTTTTAAAATGCACATATACTACATCACGGTGAAGTACATTTGATTTTGATAGAATATGGTTTCTTGGTAGAATGCAATGTACAAATATCACGATTGAGAAGTACTGTGTAGTATAGGACGAATTTAGGTGACCTTTTATAGAACTTTCAAGAGAGTAACATTTTTTTTTTTTTTTTTCGTTATTTAAGGTCGCATCAACATCTAAGGTCATTAGCGACCACTATTACTGTAGATTCAACTGTAGGGGAAACTGTTGGAAGAACACTTATGGATAACACAGACACACACAAACATCCATGCCCGAGGCGGGATTCGAACCCGCGACCCTTCGGCCCGAGATCACTACGACACTACTGCCTTAGCGATCTCGGCCACGGGGCCGGCTAGAGTAACATTGAAATTAGTGTTAGGCAAGATAAGCAAGCTTATTGTGGAGTCGAGATGAAATTGTTTAATTTGAATTCCTAGGAAGTATCAGTACCTTTCCTCCAATGGGAAGTCTCTTTGGAATCGTAAAATGTTTTGTAAACAGTGCATTTGAACTGTATGAAAAAAATATGGTTGAAATTAACAATCTCATAAAAGCAACTATCTGTTAAATTTTTTCGTCAATCCAATTATCATGGATCTGTTTTAACGAAACTCTGTTTTAACGTAAGTACCCGGGTGGAGTTTAAAAACCAGACGTCTTTTAATACTTGACTCGAAATACTCGTATATTGATGCTACTCTTTTGCATTTCTCAGCATCTTTCACGGAAATATAAGCTTTCTCGAAATGTTTTCTGTGTAAATGATGAGCATGTTGAGCTGTGTTGTTCGTCTTGGCAACTTTGCTTTTCCTTTAGGAATGTGTCTCATTCGAAAATTAAAGTTTTAGTTTCAAACCTTATGGGCGTAATTACTTCTCTACAATGTTGTAGAGTTCCAGAAGTTCAAATTCCAACCACTCATTGAGAAACTATTGATGCCCCTTCAAAACTTCACATCTGTTTTAAAATACATTTTTTCAGTATCTTGTTTACACAAAGCACCGGTAAGACATTTGAAAAGGTTCGCATTGATTGTTGAACATGAGCAAATAAGTATGTTTGAAAATTACTTTGTTTTTAAAACTTTTTACTTTCTCGTATACGTACGTATATACGAAGTAATACACGTAGTATAGAGAAAGTTAAGTAATACTGCGCGAACAAAGGCGGATTTTCGGCAGAAAAAAATAAATTGCCGGATCCTGATAACGAAAAAGTGAACAGATCCAGTTGTTAAATTAAGAGAAAATTATCTAACACGTGGTTTAGCCAGAGTGCGTTTTGGGGGTCCTTCATAGCGAAAAATCAAAATGGTAAAATTCTGTCCGTCTGACTGGGTGTATACGAACAACACTAGCGCCTAAACTATGCGTACGATTTTATCCAATCTGAATAAACCCCAGTCAATCTGACCTGAGTCGAATCTCTGCGATTATGAAAAAGATTGATTAATTTTTGGTGTGGTAATAAAGTTTGGTGTGGTTATAAAAGGTTCGATTTTCAATGTTAACTCTGAATTTTCGAAAATAGCAAAAATTAATTTTTTTTCGGTGCCATCCCACAACTACAAAATTGAAGATAGCGATTTTTCTTTCAAATAAAATTTGTTTTCCATAGTTTGTTCTTTCAATAAGATCATGTACATTTTTTAAACATTTCGCGCAAAATTGCGTAAAATATGTGCAATTTTAAAAATTACAAAAACATTTTCTCAAAAAAGGCTCTAAATTTTTTCTTTAAACTTTTGGTAGGGATAGTTCTATATGTACGCTATGTGATGACATAAACTCCATATTTTTGTTTTTTAAAAAATTACAAAAATTTAATTATTTTGACTAGCCTCTCACGTCGTTAATATTTACATTAGTGGCAATTTCTTCACATTATTGCATTCACATTTATACAATATTACATTTGTGAAAGTGTTTCAAATGACTTCAAATGAAGTTTTTCGAAAACTCGAAAGTTTCTTGTGAAAAAGAGCTTCACATTTTGCATTTACAGTTACGCTTACACCCCTGTTAAAAACGGATCCAAATTTATCATTGAAAATTTCCACATAGGACGCGGTTTTACTCTTCTTTAGTATTCTAAAATAATATTTCGAATCTACCATTAGGAAACCGAAAAATTGAGAAAACTTCAAAAAAATATATTAAGGCCGGCGATAGATGGGAGCTGACAAGACGGTGGGGCAAGACCGTAAAGCTGGCCCCCACCAACGAAATTAGAAAGCTTTTCTACGAGGATGTCCGTGCCATTCTGTAGCACAACTAGTTTTATTTTGTATTTGGTCGACAATTTTTTCTCATACGGTTTTAATTGTTTTACAATTAGCTGTTAATTGTTTTACACTTAAATTTTAGAATTTTTAATATCAAGCCTAATTGCCATTTTCTCTAATTTTAAAGTGTATCATCGATAATTACAGTGGTAATGATTGTTTTCGTCACAGAATATTTCAAACGATTTTGCTGCAGTACTGCTGCGGAACTGTTCATTATTACTTACCGTTTACGTTTTCATGGACACTCAACGTTCTTCTTTCGTTTCTATATTGGTTGTTTTCCACGACGAAGTTTGGAAGGATAGGTTTACATTAATAACCATCACGAGCATTTCGTTTATATAATGGATAAAAATTCAATGAATTGCGTCAGAGGGACCGAGAGGTTACTCTGAGGTGAACTGAAGTGAATATTAGAGAGCTCAAGGAGAGAGACTTCGATGTGGGCGGTGGAGGGAGGGACGCCTCTGCCTCGCAGCCTTTTCAGAGCCAACTCGGTCTCAGACCGTGACACACCATAATGAAATATTGTAATTGGCAGCGTGGAAGAATTGGTTTCCTACGTTGCTTTTCACGATTGTCTTGCTTGTAAACTTGTGGCAGTGACGCACGTGTATTGTTGCCTTTATTGGCAATGCCAAGGGAAGAAGTGGAAAACTTCTGAAGCGAAGAGGCGAGAGGACTTTATTTTCTAGAGGCCAATTAAAAATATTCCTGGTACAGTATTTGCATCAATAATAACTTTCCGAATGTTCTGATAGCCAAGGGCGCGAGCGTGTACACAAAGGGTGTGAATTCTGCGAGGAATTATCGGGCTCCACTTAATGAACATCCAATTATTTAGTTTGTGGAATTTTATTCCGAAATCCATTTTTAAATTCAATTTTTATAATATTTTGTGTAACCACTTTGATCTGAAAACTGCGAAATCTCAGTTTTTCTTAGAACATATTCCATAGGCAATTTGTTCAATGCGTTCAAGGACACTTTTACCACCTTATCCCGCTCACTCCATTCTGATTCTAAAAGCGTCCGTAGGCGCCAGAGCGTAATGTGGAAGTTTTATAATTGATAAGCGAAAATAGAGGTAGTTTTACGACGAAATTTTAAAGAAGTTATTGTTCATGTTTACTTATACAGTGGACACCTCTTATTGTTGTCACTTCAGGACACAATATAATAACGTTAACCGATTGATAACATTAGACGAAAAATTCTAACTGAAGATTATCCAATGAAAAGGAAAGCTACTTCTGTAGTTTTCTACGAGGAAAACATACATTCATAATATAATTCATTGTTGCTTTCATTTATTTCATGCCTTCACCGAGGATAGAAAATGTATTACAATTTAAAATCATATTACGTCAGTCACAGTTTCTATAATTTAAAAACGTTTTCGATTAAGGTCTGCTTCTGGTTTTCTCCCTGGATTCCTGTAATATAAATCTCGTACTCACAATCTTTGTGAAAGTCTACTGATGTGTGCTGAACACCACGATGCGATACCTGCCTCATTTCTGCCATTGTTGGAAATTGAAGTTTCCACATCATCGTCGTAATTTTCTTCTCCATACACTCTAGCTGTCACTTATGAGTCTGTACTAACGATTTAACAATTGTCTTCTGATCGTCGAGGAGATGAAGTGATGTCCTCTACAGCCGTCCATTCCCTAAATTCGCTTTCCGTCGTATTCTGTGGTTGAGTGCACAGGATTTCTTCGCGCCAGCATCAAATAGTATCTGCTTAGTTGATCCAGTCACGACTCCATGATGGCTTAAAATTGTGTGTAATTGAAATCGATTCAATAATAATTACTTAAAACGAATTCTGATCACAACAAACGACATTTTCTTGTCATGTTCGGGCTGGACATCATAAGAATTATATCATTACCCGAATGATATCTACAAACGTGATTGCAATAAGAGGCGCTAGTTCAATATTCTAGGATGCTATTATAAAAATTCAGAAATGAATTCTGGCTCTATGATATTAATAGTGCGAATGAATGGCTCCAAGATATTAATAGTGTGATAATGATGGCGACAATAAAAAGAGGAATTGTAGCATATAATTCTCTCCAAATGTAGTTCGTGAAACAGCGAATGCAAGAAGCATTATCCAATTCTTGGTATTAGAAGATTTTGAAACGCGATAGCGAGGTACGCGGAAAGAAAGCAGAAGCAGGGGGAGGCGAAAGAAGAGAGGAGAATTCAGAGAGATATAAAACCGGGAGTTGAGGCGTTGAAAGCAATTCATGGGGCCGTAATGGTGAACAATGTCGAGGAGTAGGAAAGCAGCCGGGAAGAGTGGCGAAGGGGGGGAAGAGATTGGGCGGTGCGGCGGCAACGGCAGGGCGGGGCGGGGCGGGGAGGGGCGGGGCGGGGCGGGGCGGGCGGGGCGGGGCGGCAGTGGCGGGACATGGGAGAGCGAGGATTTGTGGGAGATGGGAGGAGCGACGGGACCGGGGACAGGTCTTGGCGTTGCGGGGAGTGTGGGCGGCGGGGCCGAGCGGGGCGGCGGCGGCGGCGGCGGTGGCGGCTGCGCCGGGCCGCGCCGCGCCGCGCCGCGCCACCCCGGGCCGTGCGCTATTGATCCGGCCGTCGTCGCGCCCGAGCAGTCACCGCGGCCGTCGCGACCACTGCCCGCCGCCCGCCGCCACCACGCCTCAGCCCGCCCCCGTTGCGCCCTTCGCGTACAACGATCGTCCCCTTTTCGCACCCCACATGCGGACATTGGAGGAAGGCGTAGGAGCCACCGTGTTCTTTCTTTCCGTCCTTCTTTTCACTCTCATTTTCCTCCCTTTATCGTATACATGTTTAGCCTCGTGTCCTCTTTTTTCGTTTCCTCTTTTTGATTGATTTTTCAGAGCCGCTGGGCTCGAGATTTTCCAGCGCCTTCCCCGTGCGCCAGCGGGCTGTTGCGCACGGAGCGCGTGGCGGCCCGGCGCAGGGCGGTGCTGCGCGCGGCTGAGCAGAGAGTGGCGTTGGCGGTCGGACGTCGACGCAAGCGGTCCACGGGGCGCGGGAGACGGGAGCTGCGAAGATGGATGGCGCGCGGCGTGTTTAGCTCCCGCAGGCGTTAGGCGGCGCGGGCGGCGGGGGCGGAGGGGGCGGTGCAGGCGCTGTGGACGAAGGCGGGCGCGATGGATCGGCGGTGAAGATGGACGCGGTGGGCCGGCGGTTGCGACAATGGCTATTGGCATCGGTGGGCGGCGATGGGTCTCTTGTGCGATGAATAGCAGCAGCGGAGCGGCCGAGAGCGGGGGAGAGGCGGGCGAGGGCGGCGAACGAGACGAGTGTGGGCCAGGCGGCGCGGGCTGCGAATCGAACTGGTGCGGCCTGCGCGCCGCCTCCGCCTTCGCCCCGCCGCCCACGCTCCCGGCCTCCCGCTCCGCTCTCGCCGCCCCCGCCGTCGCCCGGTCCTCCGCGCCCCGCGTCTTCCGCGCCGTCTTTCCGCCCCTTTGTTTTCCCGGCCGCGCCTTTTCCAGCGCCTCCCCGTTGCCGGATTGACGCGCTGTGTTCCGGAGCGGCATCCTAAAGCTGTTGCCGCATTGGTTTTTCTTTCTTGAGAAACAGTTATAATTACGAGGGACTATTCCAATGAAGAGCGCACGCTAGCGGCCGGGCCCCTCTTTCTTCGGCCGGCGCGCTAAGGAAACACGCCAGCCGGCCAGCGCGATCGCAGCCCTTGGGGGAGCACATGGCCCGCCAGAGCACGTTCTCTATCGGGAGCGAAGAAGAACGTTGAGAATTATTGCTTCCATTCACACGTCATCATTTCACCACATGATCACGGTTGCAAGCTTTAACAATTACGTAGGAATACGTTTCCTATTTCGCAATTGCCACGTAATTAATGTCATAATAATTGTATAATAATAATAATAATAATAATAATAATAATAATAATAATAATAATAATAATAATAATAATAATAATAATAATAATAATAATAATAATAATAATAATAATAAACTGTCTTTATCAATGGCTAGGTTTGACCGTAAGGCTTGTCCATCAGCATAAGTGTATTACATTCCACTGCATTACACCTACTTTTCAACGCACTTCGCATCTCACTGAACTGCATGGCATTTTAAATTGCTTAAGGTTTTACTTACTCTATCGAAGGTTTTCAAGTTGTCATCTGTTGTGACTAAACTAATGCAAAATTATTTATAAAACAAGGAACATGCAAGTAGGAGTTTCGAAAATTGCTGCTGGGAATCTGTTTCAGTCTCGTATGTCAGTTTGTTTAGAAATCTAGTAACAGTACTTAGAAAGTAGCCCGCGTCGCTAGCCGAATTCGTTTATTATGCTCCATGAAGTCACGGAGGTTAAGCGAATTCGAGACTCGCGGGTTCCTGGTTGGGTGACCGGTTAGGAACCCCGGGATCTAAGGGCGTCGTGCCCCTGGCCGAAGGGATAAAAGGCTCTGACTGACTGCGACATGACGAGACTTGACTAATATAATAATTACTCAGTAACGGAGATAACTCCTGAGCATGCGCTCAACGCCCAACAAGGGGTAAAGACACGCGTTGCGTCAACGATGCACAAAAAAAGTGTGTAACTGTTGCGTTCTATATTGTGGTGGAATATACCTATTTGTTGTGACAATTAGATATAACTATTGGGTACAACACTTTCATGCAATTCAGTGTAGTAAGAAACTGCTCCGTGTAGTCGTTCCTGGAGTCCGTATTTATTGCGAAGGGAGGGGTTTCGCCTTCGCGCCTTCTGATGACGTCCTGTTTCGTTCGATCTGACCTGGCGGTTCGGATCACCCTCAGTCTCCCCTGCATCGGTCGACCGGTGTCTCGGAAATTGGATGAAAAAATCGGGAAATTGTCTGAAATCTAATGATTCACCTTCCTAATACATTTTAGGAGAGGGAAGCGTCTGGGAAGGATTTGAGCGAAAGCCGGAGACCAACATCTGAAGGGGCCTGTGCTTCAAAACAGTCATTCCGAGAAGGTTTTTTGATGTGGCGAAAATATATTGTCACTTCTCACGTGTTGATAAATTCTCAACTGTGCTTTCCTTCTTCGGAGAAAAGACCTCACAATAAGTTTCGTTTCACTTTCAATTTATTTCTTGGTTCATTATTTTAAAACGAGCCATACTCCAACGAGCTTGTTGGAGTATATAAATTCTTGTAATTGTGAGAAAATTAGAGAGAACCGAAATGAAGAAACTGCTTTGTGAAAACGTGTATCCCAATCTCTGAAATTGAATAACTCTCTAACCAATACCAATGGAATTCATGCAATCAGAGAAATCTTTAATTAAGACTCCAGCTGCCTGTTGCGTAGGCTTCCTTTCCGCTTTGTAATATGTTTTCCTTTGTAAAATCCCTTTGAAGCGGATGCTCGAATTTTTTTTCACAACACGCAGGTTTTGTCCACGATCCCGAAAGCGGTACGAGCGTTTAACGGAAACGTCTGGTATGAAACAGACAACAGAAGCACGAAAAAAACTCTTGTTGAGGATGCAACGAAGTGTGCACATATTTCGACATAATTGTATCGAGTATTAACTTCATTGATGATTAATACTGTTTCCGGAGTTAGAAGTACTCTTAAATTAATATCATTAATAGATTTCAGTTCCATGCTGAACGTTGTTAACTATTAGTATTTAATCAATATAGTGTGCCAGGAAAGTCTCTCCGCACAGAGCCGAGTCAGGGTTTCGTATTAAAAATGGTATATATGTTTATAGCAAGTAGATCACTGGGAAACAAGTGAAGGGGACAACGCTTTCAGCATCTGTTTTGTTTGTGGTGAGTACGCAATTTACTTTTTACTAGCTGTAGCTTGTGCTACCAGCATATTTTTTGTTGCTAGCACTCTCACCAGCCACAGAGAGAGACTTTCCTGGCGCGCTATGTTTATACGTGAAACAGTCATTTCAATGGTTTGTTTGTCAGAGAGTCACTATTGAAATAGAAAAAATTACATTTCCCTTACTTGTGAAAAGATGTGTTGAGAGTTCTGTTAAAAATCTTCCGTACTTGCAAAATAAAATGCTACATTTAATCCTTTAACTTGTATTATAAATAAGAATTATTTTCTGTATTTTTTCATCATTCGGTGTTTTATGTTTTACATTAAAATAATTTTTTGTGAAGTAAAAATATGTAGAAATTTCGTGAAAATGCTGCGTGTTTTACAATTGATAATTTCCGACTGAGAACTCGGCAGATATGACAGCAGGGATGTGACCTAGGTTTCTCGGCGCTAGGAGTGGTTGGGGCGAAAAAGGGATGGGGAGGTTGCATGCGAATGGAGTGACGCGTGCAAGTGAAACATTGCATAGAGAAGGCAGCTTGGGCCGCAGTGTCGGGCGCGGGCGAGGGCGAGGGCGAGGGCGCGGACGCGGGCGCGGGCGCGGGCGTGGGCGCGGGCGGGGGTGGGGCGCGGGTGGGGGCGGGAGAGCGGCGAGGGCGAGGGCGGGTCCGCGCCGAGAGTGCTCGCCCCCCGCTCTTCCCAAGATACGAGTTCTGGAGGGTTGTTTCTGCACGCGTATCGTGTCGCGGCGTCGAGAAGAGTCGCTCACAAGGGCTTGTCGATTGTCCCATTAGCCCGCTGGACACGAGCCAACCCTTGTCCAGAGAGACTTGTGGAGGTCGCTTGTGTTGGTCGCACAAAACGCGGCCTGACGAAAGCAGGTAACCCGCGTGTACAAAATAGCGACCGCGGTGAATATTTACGAGGCGAGCGGCGAAGAGCAGCGCTGGCAGCTCGCACGGCGCGGCGTGGCGTGGCGTGGCGGGGTGGGGCGGGGCGGGGCGTGACGGGGAGGGGCGAGGCGGGGCGTGGCGGGGCGTACGCGAGGCGCTGCGCCGCAGCCCGTCGCCTTTAGAGACGAGCAAACCGGCGCCCCGACTCGCGCCTTCCCGTGGCTGGCTTGGCCAGGTCCAGCTTGCGCTGCCCTACTCGCTCGCCGTCTTCCCCTCGCGGGCAAACAACGCAGCGAACTCGCCACCACACCACATCGATGAAATGTTTGCAACAATTACTTCTCTTGTTGTCACTTCAATAATATAAGTTTAAAACTCGAGAGACAGGGAATTCACGTTGTTATATTATAGAATAACATGTCATTTCTTTCTTTTCTAACACATGTGAACATTCTCTAAAACACGTAGAACAAAATAATTCACTCTTTCGGGTTACAAAACTGAAACACAATATTGACTTACTCGATTGTCACCACCGTGTCATCTTGTCATTAGCAAACCCGAGTTCTATTTACGAACGGGGTGCCTATTTTTTGGATAATTTACAATATTTACTTAGTATTTACACTTAGATAAATCTTTCTTACAAATTTTAAAGGAATATCTAATATTTTAAACACGTTGATTGTGAAAAACAAATAATATTTTTAAAATCACCTTATGTTCTTATTGTCAGCAACGAAAAAATATTTAGTTTACAGCGATATTTCGAAAGTCCTCTACAATGTTCCTGAAAAGACGAGCATTAAACGCAGGGCATCCTGGCGCACGGGAGGCAAGGAGTGGTAGCTGCTGGCTGTCAGGGAGGAGGGTCAGCCGCAGCAGCGGAGGCTGCGAGGGCGTTCATTTGTCTTGACGTAGGGGGAAAACAGTTATGAAGGGCGCTGCCGAGACTCTCAGGAAGAGCGCTGCGGGGGCGGTGCCGGGGTGGGTGGCGGGGGGGGCAGGAGCGGGATTCCTGCGCGTTTCCCGCAGGCTGCCCTTACTCTTTTCCGCGATAGTGCGGGCGGCAAATCGGTCAGGTGAGGGCGAAGGCGAAGATGAGGACGAGCGTGAGGGCGAGAGCGAGGGCGGGAGCGAGGGCGGGAGCGAGGGCGGGAGCGAGGGCGGGAGCGAGGGCGGGAGCGAGGGCGGGAGCGAGGGCAAGGGCCAGTACAAGTGTGAGGGGGAAGGGGAAGGCGTGGACTCACGGGGGTGAGTGAGGGCGAAGACGAAGATGAGGGCGAGGGCTAGGGCGAGCACTAGGGCAGAGTGAGGGCGAGGGCGAGGGCGAGGGCGAGCGCTGCGAGGGAGTGCTGCCGTGGGAATAGGCGCGTGCAGCCTTTATGGCGGCGAGAGCGCCACTCGCGGCCCTGCTCAGCGCCGTCGCGAGTTCGATCTGCTGCTATTTTTGCTCGCTTTATGACCGACTGCGCCGTCCCCGCTGCAGCGACGGCTGCCTAGGCCTGCAGCCAGGGCTCTGCTCCGTTTTCTCCCCCTCCCCATCCACAATCCTCACCTGCAACCCGTGAGACTGAGGGCGCTGTTGCTGCAAATAGACCGGGAAAATTCTGACGTGTCGATTGCTGATAGAAGCTGTCACGTTGTCTATATATAGGTTATCTATTATTATGACCTCTATTTTCAGCTTGTTCTTGAATCGTGTCGTTTTCAATTAATCATGATCTAGGAAATGCATTAAATGTTTAATATTTTCAAAATAAATACGTAGAGACAAAAAGTGACTATCCGAATTTCTTCATGTTTTAATTGTTTTTATTTTTTAGACATTCGAAAAGAACATTTTAACATAATTAATTCTTTTTTAGAGTAATGTTTATTCCTCGATACTTCCTTTACTCCCGTTTATTTCTAAACTTTGTCAATGCTATCGATCGTTCTCGATTAGCAGGGAAAAAGAAGTAGAAAACCTTCCCGTTCTTATACACGTTTATGCATGTATTTAGCATATTTGGTCGGATTAATCCGACTTTTGCCAGCTAACGGTAATCACAGGTAAAAGCTCTATTTTATTTACGAGTATTATCCACGCCTGGGGTAAGAGAGTCACGTGGCGATAATGACGTATTCTCCTGACTGTATTTGGGATACTTGGCCTGCCTGCGCTTTTCTTTCATTACGTAGCTATAGATAGTGAGATGATTGTATTAGGAAAGCTAGAGCTGTTTTGGCCCCCACCGGGAATCGAACACGGGATCGCACCAAGGAAAGCTAGCACGCTGTCCATGTGTCATAAACTTAAAACCATAATAAACTTTTCACCTCTGAATTACTTGTTTCAAGTTTTAATCATGAAGTATGTGCACTTTTCATTAGTAGATTTCATCCTTGATTCTTTGTCAATGGACATACAATAAATATATAATTATTTCTATCAAAAATAATAAGTAATTTGGGAATTTTAGAAATCAAGCATTATATATAAAGGATATTAAATCTGATAGGAATTACACTGGCAAGAAATTGTGATTAATAGTGTGTTATACAGCAATATTAGGACTTAGGAGAATCCCAATTTCAATGAAAGCTGAGGGGATATACTTCACGCGCGCACGTGAAAGTTCTGTGCCGGCATCCGCCTGGAATTGATCGGCGTAAACCAGACACACGACAGATCGGAACAGGGGCCTTTACGAGGTTCATCCAGACAGTTAACCGGCTTCGGCTCATCTATCAGACGGTGGCGAAAATCATGCTGCCGTCGACACTCGAACCTAAACATTGGGACTGCAAAGCAGATTGCAACTATAGTACATACAAGGACGACCAGAAGGGGGGGAGCAGCATGGGCAACTTGCCCGAGGCCCCGACTTAATTGGCAACCCGAATTTTTTTTTAAATTCAAAACAAAAAAATCTCAAATCCAAATTTAAGGCTACAAGGTATGTTTGAATCACGGAGAAATGATTGTTTATGCATTGGGGGAGGGAATTTTTTGTTTGAAATGAGGGGCCTCCGTGGATCAACTGCCCCAGGCCCCGTGCCGCCCTGAGTACATAGGCTAACGCACCCGATCAATGACTTTCTAGTCATGAGCAATTTGTAGTTGAAATGATGTTGAAAACAAAATACACACACAGAGAATTCTGTAACTCCCGACAAATAGAATTTTCTTACATAAGAATAGTCGTTTATTTATTACTTCAATAGATCGTGTAACAACTGTTATCTCATTCAAACGAAAAACGTTTGCAAACAAACTCGTGATCCGCAAGTATGAATGTCTACTGAGTTATACTTTATACTATATGCATGAGTTTTCTTGATATTCCAGAGAGCGGAGTGCGGGGGGAGGATGGCTCAGTTTCAACTAAGCATGCCAACTGCTGAAGGGAATTTCACGCGCCTCCAGGTGTGGGATCGACTTACACATGGCGACATATTAATGAGAGAGAACGGAATATCTGTCACTTTCCCTGGCCGTATTCCCGGCAAACTTCACAATGATATCGACTGCTGTTTATAGTACTTCTTCCACCTTTCCTTCAAAAGACAGTTTCACATTTTCTTCTTCTAGAGGCCTAATTATAAGGTGGAAAAATAATAACTATGTCACCCCCTTTAGTAGTCCGTTTGTTGGCAATGTAAATATTTTTGTTGGTATTTTTAACTTGTATTTTTGTGTCAAGTATTGAAATCATTTTCTCATTTATTTGGATCACTTTTTCCTTAATCAAGTATAACCTAACCATCAATTCTGACAAATGAATAATCAGAAGTTGTTTAGAAAATAATGAATAAATGAATCTAAAAGTTTATCGTAATCCGGGAATCAAAGACAAAATTTAAAAAAATCGTAAAATATAAGAGCAATATACGCAAACCACTAATAAACGCACCGGCAAATGGGAGGCTGAACCTTTTTGGAGGTATGGAGCAGGTGATGGCAGCTTTGGAAATTGATAAATGTCGTTCTGAATTTGAAGTACTTTTCTCTCCAAGTCATACTGTTCAGCTCTTGGCAACGACTCAGGAGCTCGTGTATCAAGAAAACATGCTCGTATAGCCCTTAGTTTTTCGACTTTAAAAAGTTAATTCTCTCTGGAAGTAATTATCCGGTTCATTTAAGTTTTGGAAATTGTGAAAATGCTGACTCAGTGTAGAATATGTTTAATCCTTGTTTACACACCTACAGTCACGATGACAGGTGTTTTTGATTGAAGTGTTCAAAGCCTGGTGTTGCTCTCTGCTGCCTCCCTTTATTTCCATTTTCCATCCAGTTCCACTCTTCGTCCCCTTCTCTCTCTCGTGCCCTTCCCCATCAAAACGGGGCGGCCGCCGATGCCGCCGGAACTCCGGGCGTGTGGCTGGTCCAAACAAACCAACAGCGTTCCGATAACCGAAAATAGAGCATCTGGAGCTGACGTCATAACCAGAAAAATTAACAGCTCTGTGGTGGCTGGCTGCAGCTCGTGCCTCCCCACTCCCCACTCCTCCTGCCCCTCCCCTCCCCGCTGCCCTGTCCCAATGGTACCCCCTGCGCTCCCCGCAGCCCCCGCTCGCCGCGACGTCAACGATCCCCACCCCCGCGCCCGAGGCCGCCTGTCAGTCGACGCCTCTGCCATTGATTGCCGATACACTCTTCCATCAGGGATTATTGCAAATAATTTATTAACGCTAGACACCATAGTAGAAAAGGAAAACGGTGTATCAGCTCAAGACAATTATCATACCGTCGTTTCATGATTAGTCGAGGACAAAATTTCAGTATTTTATATTAAATTTTGCCTACTTTTCGTGTTATGAACTAACATTTAAATGGAACGTCCATTTAAATGAATTGAACACAAAATTAAGTTCATTATGCTACGCGTTCAGAACTCTTGCAAATTCAGTCAGCCTTCATACTGCTCGTTGTGTATATTTCGCGAATGTTCATTCCCGCCTGAGATATGGTATAATATTCTGGGGAAATACATCTTATAGCTCCCAGACTTTTAGATTACAAAAACGAATTGTACGAATAATAACCAAATCCCACCCACGTGATTCATGTAAGCCTCTCTTCATTAATCTAGGAATTCTACCATTACCGTGTCTTTTTATTTACGAATCAGTGGTTTTTGTAAAAAATGACTTGCTCAAGGGCGGGAATATATTTTCAGAAAATGCCGAAGTCTATTACTATAATACTCGACGTAGAAATCATATTCATCAGGTGACAGTATCAACAGCTCATTACAAAAAAATTCACATACAATACATGTACATTATTTTACAACACTTTGCCAGATGACATTAAACGATTAAATTCAATAGAAAAGTTTAAATCCCAAGTGAAATCGTTTCTGCTGCATAGCTGTTTCTATACAATTAGAGACTATACTGAGCATCACAAGAAAAGTAATATTAATTTTAACAATGATACATAATGCATTAATTACCATTTGGACTGTATAAATGAGTATAAACAACCTGTAACAACTATTGTAACACAGCTTCCGGGTCAATGACCCCCATCTCGATCAGGTTTTCGTCCAGTTTCCCTGATCCATTGAGCAAATGCTGAGATGGCCCTTGTTTTGCTTCTGGACATAAATGTAACTTCATTTTCTGTGCACGTCTTCTAGAATTCAGTGGGAAATACAATTATTCAAATTATCGTTTCCATGTTGTCGCGGCAGGAAGTAATAAGAGCCAAAATTTATTGCTTATTTATCTTTGAAAATAGATTTTATTACATGGGAGTTTTTTTTGTTGTTTTTTTCTCCCTTGAAAAATTCAAAATTTATTGCTTATTTACCCTTGAAAATAGATTTTTTACATGGGAGTTTTTTTGTTTTTTTTCTCCCTTTCAAAATTCAAAATTTATTGCTTGTTTATCCTTGAAAATAGATTTTATTACATGGGAGTTTTTGTTTTTTTTCTCCCTTTCAAAAATTCAAAATTTAAGTAGTATATGACTTAGTGTAGGGATCACAGAATTTTGAAAATGTGCACACAATTCACTTTTCCCCATAGCACGTCATACGCAGTTTTTAACTGTTTTTTGACGTAAAATAAATAAATAAATAAATAAATAAAACTAAATAACCAATATTTTTACATGGAATTGTCCTTGGATATTGCTGATAAAAACAGAGTAATTTTAAAAGATAATTCTTCAAAGAAGATTCATGAGTTTTGCATATGCATGAAGATATATGTTTAAAAAGAAAACGCGTGAATGAAAACTGTTTAACATACTGTTCAAGTGTGTTAAATAGTTTTCATTTACGCGTTTTCATTTTAAGCATCTCGTCGCAAAACAAAATAACTACGGGGCAATGATTCTAGTTATCTCATATTTTTTTGCAGTAAGACTTGATTGTCTAGCTGAAAAGCAATAACACTCACTAACTTAGTTAAACGAAAACGTTTTACGTGATAGAACATATGTTAACAAACTCTCCGAGATGAGGAATGAAACAGAACAGTGAGGGAGATCATCTCAAAAAAGATTTTTAAAGGTCTGATTTTACTGTTGTACTACGACATGATCGGCGAGAGCTTCAAGATTATATAACATCCATATAAAAACAAGAAACTTAGCATATTCTGCTTTTCTCTAGGTATCCTACTGTGTCTCTGGTAAATGGGCAGAAGGAATGTTGTAGGATACTTTTGTTTTGTGTTTGATTTGCCGAAATGGATAATAAAAACTTCAAAACGTCTAGCAGAAGTAAATACCAGTACTAATACTTAAGAAATGTTTGTTTTCATTTTATAAACTCACTCAGAGGCTCGCTTGACAGCCGTATGTGTCATACTCTTCGGGTTTCGAAAAGAGCTCAAAGTGTTTTTAGTGTACTCGTACGATGAAGTCGACTGACTTCTGAACGACAATGTCGATCAGAAAATCATACTTTAAAAATGAGTGTTTTCAATTTTTTTCCTTCTTCATTGACAGCTTTATTCCTTCGCTTCTTCCCATCCCCACTTACATCATTTCCGCTAATTTCTCCATACTAGGGAACGTTTTTCACCTATACGTTCTACTTGCAGCATTGTATGAATACTTCGTCTTCTTTCTCTCATTCTCCTTCTTCTTCTCTTAGCTCTTCATCTTCTCATTTTTATTTCTCTTCTCCCTCTCTCCTCTTCTCCTCCTGCAATTCTTTTTCTTCTTATTCTTCATCATCATCTTTTTCTTCTTCTTCTTCTGGCATCCAGCAAAATAAGACTGCTCAGATTCTAGACTGTGAG
This sequence comes from Teleogryllus occipitalis, assembly GCA_011170035.1. Classification (NCBI taxonomy): domain Eukaryota; kingdom Metazoa; phylum Arthropoda; class Insecta; order Orthoptera; family Gryllidae; genus Teleogryllus; species Teleogryllus occipitalis. Next base: position 7,019 of record BLKR01003540.1, on the reverse strand, counting down.
TGGGTTGACTGTTTGCCATTTCTTATGTGAAAATACACACTGTTCTTATAATACGTACTATATTTTATATTATTGTTCGTTTTGTCATTGTCTATCGTTTTTGTCTATCACTTCGATAAGTTTTTCTATCTCTTCGAAAATTTGGCAGACTATTTTTTAATCTTTTATTTCCTGTGACTTATTGTGTGCGGGAGTATTACTATATTATTCTACTGTGCCCATAGATAGTCTTAGAATCTAAAACACGTTAGCTTCTATATGCTTTTCCTCTAATGAAGTAAACATACACAAATATTGGCCTGTGAGTGAATTAAAAATTGGGAACACGCGATGTAGAAAACGTGTATAATGATAAAAATGCTCACTTGTAGAGTGCGTACTACAGTGCTCTTGAAACGTTCCACGTGCGCCTATGGAAGTGTTGGCCGAAGGCTCTCTCTCCTCAAGGAGGCGCTAAACAACAATCTGCACTCAATCGATGGCCCCGCGGGCGCCCAGACAAGGAAATGCTCCAATATGCTCTCGAAACGAGGAGCCGAGGAAGTGGGTCCCGCGCCGCTTCTTCCCCCGCCCCGCCCGCGCCACGCCCCCGCGCCACGCCCCCGCGCCACCTCCGCCCACGCTGCACCGAACGCGCAGCCCCGCCTCCTCACGCGGGCATTCTTAAGGACGGATGCGACGCAGCTACAGCCTGCCTACGGAGCGCCTCTCAACCGGCTTAAGGTTGCCCTTCTAATGTTCTTATTTTTTGTCTTCTCTGGGGCGATGAATCGTGTTGACATACTGATCCGTAATGCATTCAGCATACTATTTAATAGAGATTCACCAGAGATAATTTTCTTTTATTAATTTCGGCAATTTACCAGATGTTATTTTATTCAAAACTACGTATTTAGAGTATGTATATTTTTGTATTTGTTTATTTATTAGCAAATAGGCTGTATAAGCCCACAATTATACAAAGTTTTAGTAAACAAAAATATAGATTAAATTGTAATCACTTAGCATAGAAAAGAATGCAATCAGAACGTACAACACATATCAAAGCAACAAGTAAAATTGAAGTACAGTAATTAATTCGCCATCTCATACACAAGCCCGTAGGTAAAATATCAGTAAAATGTATTCAGTCATAGTATTTCTCGGTTGCTTTAAAAAAAAACAGATAAAGACGTATCTAAAGGAGGAAAAAAGTTATTATTTTGTTATATAGAAAGCCTAGCAAGTGGGGAATAAAAATAAGATAATAAACATATTATCGTCTTAAAGGACCAATTTCAAACTCTTTATTTGTTAAGAAGATAAGATTTATACGTGTTCCAGGAAACTACATTGTTAGGAACATGTTATGCAACTTACAGAAGCTAGAAACGTGAAATTTGTAATATACTACATATTTTTATATTACTCTGTGACCATTAAGATTTTTTTCCCCAAACTTTGTTCTATGAAGGGGGTGAAGTGGGGTTTGTCGGGTAAAAGGTATGAAGATACGTATGGAATCCGCAATGCATGGCAGGAGGGGCTGCGCTGGCGGGCGGGGTGGGTGAAGCGCTAGTGAGCGGGATGGGCCAAGGCGAGAGGAGCGGGTTGCTGCGGAGCGGGGTGGAGTGGAGGTGGATGAAATACAATACTTCCGAGTTACACTACATATAGTCCTCTGTCTAATCAAATGTATTGATAAAAGAATGCCGGCGCTATGTCGGGTTACTTGAGCAAGTTCGATTCTAGTGGCACTGCTGTTTCCTTCGTGATTGAAAGGTGTATGTTTAAAAGTCAGAAAGGAAATGTCTGAATGCGACCCGTGGTTTAGTGTTCACCTTCCACCTCTGGGCTTCGGGGTTCAAATTCCAGGCGATGCATGTAGGTGGGTTCGCGGCAGGTTTTCTCGGAGATCTCCCTTTCCCCTGCCACTCATTCCACCACTGCTCCATCATTCACATCATATCAACATCATCCTCTCCCCAAAAAGTCATAAAAAGCCGCGATTAAAAAAGCTAGGGAGTGGGGATTATATTAATAAAGAATACTTAATATTTGACGTAATGGTTTCCTATTATCATAGGATGCTAGTAATTATGATAGCGAGCTAATAGTATGTGTTTCATATACATTATTACCCTGTTAAAATTGCGATACGTTCCTTGCTTCCAAGGAGTTTTAATTCTTACTGGCATATCAGAATTTGAAGTTTGGAATTAATGTGACACTAATAAAATTGAGGCAAACTTTTTCATATGCACTTAGAGCATTTTCCAAGAAACCTTTGCGTATTATTGGAGATAAGAGTTAGTTCGATACTAGGTGGAACAACAATAGTATATCAGTAATGGAAATAAACGATAGAACGACACTTACGAAATTGATACTGGGAGTAGGAAAAGGGACACACAACGTTTCATGTAATTTCGCCCAGCGCAAGGTGTGGTAGAACCCATGGCGTGATGCGGCTCCCTTGGGGCGAAGCGCGTCCCGGCGAGCGCGAGATGCCGCGCTGTGCAGACGCGTTGGGCGGGCCTGGCGGGCCTCGCGGGCCTGGCGGGCCTGGCGGACCGGGCGGGCCGGGCGGGCCGGCCGGGAAACGTTGTTGTAGTGCGTGGCCTTGGACGTTTAAAAAGCGTGCCCTGGCGGGTTGAGGAGCAGTGACCTGAAGCCTGTATGCCGCCGCTTCGGTGGCCGGTGTACGTTTGGCTGCCACGAGCGGCACAAGTACGTTACACAGGCCTCTCGCGACCTTGAACCGGCATGTTCGGGATGGTCATCCGTGCCACTCACTCCTCACATTTCGTCCTCAGCCGCTGTCTTTCCTCCGCCTCGGACCCTTCCAGCGCTTGGAACTCAAATACCGAGACAAGGAACATTTCTGTTATTGACAGTCTTGTGTTAGCGAAATTCCATGTGGCGAGAGTACAGTAATTAATGGCTAGTGCAAGAAATATAATATGCAATTTTTTGCAACGTGGAATTAATAGAATTCTGCATAGTATGTTACAGTTACGTTAAAATTCCGAGTTGTGCTTGGCAGAGGCGTATCTAGATATTCAGGCACCCGTAGCAAGAGCAGAATTTGCGCCTCTGTCAGGATACTTCAAATGAGGGTTGTTGTTATTTGTTGTAGCTAGTATTCTCTAAATAGCGTCCCTTGTGAGGGGCGTGGCACGTGCCATGGCACGTGCCATGTCTGTCTTGCCGTAGATATGCCTCTGGTGCTTGCTACAGTATCGTTTTCGTGTTTACGGACGAGGTACCGATAGAAACCGCGTTTGGTAGTACCAAACGAGTATTGTAATAAACAATTCCCGTTCGTGTGACGAAAAAGTAGTTTTTTCATGCAAGTATGTGGCTTTTCACTTGAAGTTTCACCGCACATTACATAATTTTTGGTGACCAACAGTAAAGGGAAGCTCAATTCAGAGCAACCGACAACTGACTGAAATAATAATGGACAGCGTTCTTTAGTTGTTAGCATTCCACTGTTTGACATGCAGCTGGATGCAGATGTGAGTTGCTGTGTCTTATTACAACAATAAACAAAAGCATTCCGAGACGGTTATGAAACATATTGGTTTAACTTCATAACTGTTTAGATTGAATAAAATGATTGTTATTTCAGATGCGATTATAACATCGTTAGCAACAAATCAATAGACAAAAAATCAAGTATAAAAATTCGTAATTATTTGATGAGGGAATTATTCGGTGTCCAAGTATATGCGAGGGATGAGACTTTATTTACATAACGTACGATTTATTTAAACTCTAGTCCGTATGTGACAATTTGAGAGGGTGTTATACATTCGAAGTAAGGCAAGTGCGCGTCTCAAACTTTGCCCAAAGGATTAATGAAAACTGGACGAAAACCTGATAGAAATGTAGGTCTTTGAACCAAAAGCATTTTACATAAATTGTTACAGATATAAATACAGAATCATTAATAGTTCTGTCACCGGATGAGCTGACTCAGGGCATAAACCATGCTTCTGCTAGGGGAGAGGGTCCTAGGGTTGGAGGCTCCGCGATGGCAGTATTTTCAACACTAGCTAGAGAGCTAGGTCGTAATCAGTCTTTCTCTGGAGAAGTCTAGCGGTTGGCAGTTTTCCCTGGCTTCTGGGATCACCAGGCTCAGAGTACCTTAACAAACGCGTACTTCCACCTGAGAATACCCTGAACAAACGGTTCACGGACCGCGCACGATGTGTCTTTGCTCGTTATTTTGTTGTCTCCTCTCCCCTTACACATACCCACTTACATGCACTACACTTCCACATGTCGAGAGCTTAAAGCTTGTTCTGACAAGGGTGGGGCCCGCTGGCGGAGATGGCTGGAAATGGAACACCCCACAAGTCGGCGTGTAGTTTGACGCCTGATCTCACGTTCTAGAGGGGAGGAACGCCTCCACTTCCCGAGGAGGCGATATCATGCACTACACTTACGTAACTAATGACCACAGCAGTTGATGCGCCACTTTTTAATAATATTTCATTGAAATGTAAAAAAAAGTCTTAATTGAATGTTTCATTTCTGGTTACGAGGAATAGTAAAGGAATACATGAGAAATAAGGTAGTGGCCATAGCTAAGAATATTTTCATAGTTCTTATAAAATCTTGGGCTGTAGTACTAAATTCTTTATGTGATATTCAATACGATATTAGTAATGTCTCTTTATGACCAGACCCACTGCCTAAAAATGTCCAATTTTCTTTTTGATGATATTTTTTATAAATTTATTTCCGAACGCCGATTTTGATTCAGTAGCGGTCATTTGAAGATTGAAAAATTTTGGTAATGATCGGACACTTCCAACTAATAGCCATTCGATATTTTACCCCATGAACGTGTTTGAGACTAAGAAATAAGACCAAGAAATTTCCAGTTTATGTAACACTATTGTAATGCCAATAAGATGTTTGCAACTTATTCTTTAAATATAAATGAAGGTAAAAATAAACTCTTTCTAATTCTCACCACTAGAAGGCACAAGCTTCACGTTCTCTGAGTTTGAAGCAAGTGGGAAACCTCCAAGTCTTCATGTTTCAAATTTTGGGCTGGAAGTTGCCACTACTGGAGCAGTGGCCATTGCCGGTATCCTAATGTACCGACATGAAAAGCGACGTATTATGAAATTAAAAATGTTCCAGAAGCTATCTGGGCTGACACGTAATTGCATGGAAGATGATGTAATGCAAAATGCTCTGTTGTAATTAGTTTGTCGGTTCTAAATGACTTGGACTTATTTTTTTATTAGATTGCTTTTAACCTTTGGACTCTTTAAGTCGACCCTCCGAACCCGGCTTCCCGTTAAGTCTCCCGTTGTGCGCGTCTTCGCGGACCGTTCCACCCCGTCGCTCTTCTCATGTTCCCTCTCACGCCGCCGCCGGCCCTATCTCTCCTCGTCTGCCAGCTGTGGCCGTAGGCCCATCGCAGAACGGCACCCCGTCGGCCCATCTCGGCTGCATATAACTGGTGATGAGGTAGGGTATCCCCGCCTGGATTGGAACGAAGGAGGTACGGAAAGCGATACCTGATTGGTGGGAGTACTACATCACTCAACGTCCATGCCTTACATTGGTCTCAAATTCCCAGTCCGGATGTAGCGCGTACATGGGGACGAATGCCCAAACCCATGCACAACCAGGCGGCACGAAATGAAAGGAAGAGGGTTGAAAGGTGATAAATGGTGGATGGGATGATTGAGATTGTTTTGTTGGCTACAAGCCTGCTCATTTTCTCTATTGACATTAACGTTTGTTGCATTTTACTAACGCAGTGTGAGTCAAATTGAAGACAGCATGCGCAGTGTCTAGAATGTGGTTTGATGCCCAAGTTTTCACCCTACCTCATGAAAAGTAGTGACCTTTAAATCATCTATTAGGATATAATCTTCTCTTTTTACTTTCACAGTTACTACAGTTTGTAATTTTGGTCCAACTGCTAAGCCTCTAATGAAATTAGACCTTTCAAAAGACCTACTTCATCCGCAATAATTTCTTTATTGAATTGAAACCACCTAAAAATGTTATGAAATACACGGTATGAAAATTTTCATTTTTTAAGTATCAGAGAGCTCTTCCCTGAGCCAGCTAAGATTTTTATATTATTTGTGATGCATTGTATTTATGTTTATGTTGTTTATGGATGGATGTAATAATATATGGTTATTGCATGCTCATGCAAGTAATGGTTATATAATGCACGATTGTAATTGTGTTCAAGTACTAAAACCGTTGCAGGGCAATATAATGTCTATCAGGGAACAAGAAATTAATTTTAAAAAATTACAAAGAAATTCAAGGCATTTAAAACCCGAGAGTTTATGTACCAGATACGTCTTTTCAAAGAGCAACTTTAGTTTATTTTTCTTGTAAACAGCATATTTTGTATGAAGGAATCTTTCCTATTTCTTTCGCAGTTTTCCGTAGAAGAGAATACGTGCGGCCACTAACCTGGTAGAAACCCCTCAAATACATTCCGAAGTCGCCTAATTACTGTTTGGTAGGGCTTCTAGGACAGAAAACGTGCGTGCAGTTTGTTGTGCTTCTTTCTAACCTCCGACTTTCCCAAAGATGTCTGTTGAGGGAAGGAAACGACTAACAGAGAGCATATTATTCCTTTTAACATTCTTTTTAGAGTGTTAAAGACGACTACCCTGTGTTCCCAAATTTCCTACTGCCTTAGAAATATGCACTTTGAACAATAAAGTGAGTGAATAAATTTTTCCTATTTCCAGGCGCGTCAATTTCTTTGATGTTAGTCCCATGAGTGTAGTGCATGTTTCAGCCGGTAAGTGGTGGTGTTCCCCCAGAGATATTGTCAGAAACTTGAGGAGCACGCCCCGCGCGCAAACGCTATTTATTGCTCATACGTCCTTTTTTTTCGTTTTCCCCCACTCCAGTAGCCCTGAAGAGGTGGGAGTTTATTCATGAGATTGGGTCATATATGTATAATATATATATATATATATATACATATATATATATATATATATACATATATATATACATATATATGTATATATATA
>BLKR01003539.1:112500-141140 GCA_011170035.1 Teleogryllus occipitalis | reverse complement strand
GGATGGGGAGGGGAGGGGATGGGGATGGGGAGTGGAGGGTGAGGGAGAGGGTGAGGGAGAGGGAGGAGAGGGAGAGGGGAGGGGTGAGGGGGAGGGGGATGGGATATGAGGGGAGGGGGGAGATGAGGGGAGGGGAGATGAGGGGAGTGGAGGGGAGGGGCGACACGGCGCGGCGCGTGGGCGGAGGTCCGTGACCGAGGAGCGTGGCGTCGCCTCTGCTAATTCCGGCGTCGCGGCGCCGGGTCACGCGGCGGGGGCGGCGGGGGCGGGGCGGGGCGGGGGCGGGCGGCGCGTGCGGGCGCCCGGGAGAGGGCGGGGAGGGGGCGCGAGGCCGCATGCCGGCGCAGCAGGCCTCGTGGCCGCAAGGAAGTGGGGTCGCTGCCCGGCACATGGCGTCATTCCATTTCACACGTCACAACACTCCGCCTCTTCATTTACATATTTACACTCTTCTTTCCTTGTTTTAAACTGCTTAGGAGAACGCATCTCTTACTTTTACCAGATCACTCAATGCTTCACACATCTATTGAGCTAAAAAAGATACCTGCACAAAGTGGTCTGAAATGAAAACTCAAATTATCAATTATCAAAATAGCGGAAACAGAAGTTCTCTTACTGGAAAAGTAATAAATACTTGACTATCAGAGATCAACACACGTTTCTTTACAACTGGCACACAAAACAATGCAAAGTGTCCAATTTTGTTTACTTCCTGTTGTTTAATTTTATAATTTACGTATAAAGTATCGTAAATTAAAATAAACTAATAAAATTTGCAGAATTCACAAAGCTTAGCTATTATTATTGCACAAATTAATGGCAAATATGTGTGAAAAAGACTCCCATTCCTAGAATAGTTGAAAAGTATCATGAAAAATGAAGATACGCATAGCAAATAAATATAGTTCAAAACATTGAAGCATTTCTTCATACAGGCATACATCGGAAAACACGGTGAACAAGAAAAAGCACTAATGAAACATTTTGTAAGGGAAGAGGAACTGGCCAGACTGCCAAACACTAGTAGTGACAAACTGTCAACTAAGAGAAAAACTATTAGACACACAGACAAACTAAGCGGGAAAATGCACTTACAAAAGAAAAGAACTACAGACGAGAAATACAAGACAAATTACACTTCACAAAAGAAAGAAAAAGACATATCAACGTCACATCTAGAAATCTTATGGAAATATAAACAAGAAGTAGAAAACGGTGCGAATAAATCGCACGGAAAGCTTAGAGCTAAATCTTTTCACATGTCTAGATATTTACTTAACTAATTCATCTATTTCATCTATTCACACAGGTACAGTAATGCATTTATGTCTATAGCGTATCCTCTCACAAGGATGGCCTGACATGGCTTGCTTTACCCTGCTCGCCGTAATCTACCCTAGCCTGCCCCTCCTTCTCAAACCGACCCTACTCCTTGCCTGCGTGCTCGCCCTGTGCTGCCGTGCTGGACTCCGATACCACCCGCCTTACCGCCAGGTTGCGCTTTATGTTGGTATATTTCAATATATATATATTTGCTCGCGAATAGGCCATCTTGAACCAAGCAGAACATTCACTTGCACGGACTCAGTATCATTGTATCACTCGCAAGACTAGCATGTAGCTAATCAGGGAATAAGCATTAGGTCATCTATACACCAGGATTGTTAGTCCTGGGGGGATAGAAGATGGAATAATGATGATATTGATGTGTATATGAGGCCTATTATTTATACAACATACACAATTGTAAATTACCCGTGAAGACATCTTGGATCACATTCACTTCGACTGACTGAGCAGTTGGTAAGGAAAAGGGATGTTTCCATAAGACGTTATGGTAATAAGTGAGAGCGAATGGGAAGCGGAGGAGTCGCGTCCAAGAAAGCGCGCGCGGCGCGAGAGCCCGTGTAGACGCGCCGCTGGCGCCTCCTGGCGGAGGAAGCCGCGCGACTGCGGCCGGCCGCGAGTTCCGCAAACAACGATCGTGGGTGGGGGGCGCGCGGGGGAGGGGCGGAGAGGAGGCGGGGGGCGCGCACCACCTGGCGCACCCCGGGGACACCGGCGCCGGCTGTTCGGACTTCCGGCGGGGCCGCCCCGCCCCTCGCCGCCGCCGCCCTCGAGACCCACCCGCCTGCCCGTACGCGTATCGATTTCTGCGCGAGCGCGGCGCGGCGCGCCACTGCAGCGCCGGCGCCGTCCTCCCCGCCCCCCGCCCCTCCCCGCCCCCGCGCACGCTGCCGCAGCGGGTCGGCCGCCCCTGCCCGGCCCCGCCCACCCGCGCCCGCACCGCCACCGCGCGGCGTTCGCGCGAAATCCTGAGGTCTGCGCCCCGGGACGCTCGTTGTTATGGGACGCCGCTTAGGAAACAACCGGCGCGCAGTGGGCCGCAAGCGGCGATCGCACGCACTACAGCCACCGCCCCCCCCCTCGCACTCGCGTCGCTCGTTCCTTGATTCACTCGTGGATTCACTCACTGGTGATGCTGGACCCGTCGACTGCTAATATGATTAGTCCCGTAAGTGTAGTGCATGTTTCCCTCTTACACTGGCGGTGGTCTTTCCACGTTGGACGCTGAGATCCAGCGCCGACCTACCGTCGGCTAGTGGGGTATCACCCACCAGCGTGGCCGCTGGTTCCGGTCGGAATAAGCTCTTAAGCTCCCGACCGGTCTGCCAAATACGGGTTTGAAGTGAAGATACGAACATATTTTTTTAAAAAGGCAAGGAGTTCTGATCGGTTGATCAGGTTGTGATTCTGGATATGTCTGAGGTGATTGATGTTGTAACTGTATTGCATGTTCATTCGATCGAGAGGTGGCGGCGATCTTCCCCCGCTGTGTGGCGAGATCCGGCGCAGACAAACCGTCGGCTAGCGGAGTTTTTTACCGAACGAGGCATATTTTCCCAGGTATTTTCTCCCGAACAAGCGGTGCACCGCGCCAGCCGGGACAAGTTATAAGTCCTCCAACCGGTCTCCTCGCATGTGTGGTAGTGTTGTGCATATTAGCGTGTGTGTAAGGGGTGAGGATAGGACAACGAAGAGGTAGGAAAGATCGCGCGCGGTCCGTGGCCCATTTGTTAAGATACTGCTTTGGTATTCGCCTGGTGTTGATCGTAGAAACCACGGATAACTACCGATCAGAGCAGTATGCCTCCAGAACTCTCCTCCAGACAGCGACTGGACTCGATCTAGCTAACAAACTAGACTCAAACCTACGACCTTCCGGTCAGAGGGACTGCAGTGACATCGTTTCATGCACTAAGCTATCTCCGTCCCTCGCGTTGCGCTGCTGTGGGCTGAGGTTGTTACCCAGCGCTCTCAAGTCCCAGGGAGTGGACCCTACCGTGCCATAGTTACGATAGCGGCTCATTAACAAAGTACAGGAGCTGGTTGCGGTGGAGTTCCGCCACTTGTGCCGCTTCTCCGGTACGCTGCCCTAATACCTCTCCCAGCCCACCCTGCCCAGTGCGCCTCGCGGGGTGCGGCACGGGCTATCGATACGCCACCTCCGCGTACGTTTCGCTTTCATTGTTCATGTTATTTCCATAACGTCCTATGAAAAGTTTAGGAAATTAATTTAGGGTATTTTTAAGTTTATGAGGTAGTTCACTAAGAATATGAAGTTATACAGTGAAGTGAGGTGTCGTGCAGTGTAGAGCAGAGAAATAAAGAAGGAAATGTTTTTAGTGTTACAGTGAAGTGAAGTGAAGAGTAGTGCAGTGCGGTCTTTATGGTATAAACACTCAGTATAAACACTCAGGCTTAAGATGATACGCGTTTCTTTTCTTTTTTATGTAATTTAATGTTTTATAACTAAGCAGTTTTTATATTATTACTGTTATTACTATTATTATTATTATTATTATTATTATTATTATTATTATTATTATTATTATTATTATTATTATTATTATATTATATTATTATTATTATTATTATTATTATTATTATTATTACTATTATTACTGTATTATTATCATTTTAGCATTATCACCATTATTACATTATTTGCATGAAATTTATTATCTTATTTATGTAATTAACTGCCACCGGGTTACATCCAATTGCAGTTTAAATAAATTTATCTTCATCTCTATCTTAAAACATGAATTTTCCTTATGAACTCCTCAGTCAATTGCACAAAATAAGATGTATAAAAGTTGTGGAAGTTCTAGATGTCTGTACGGGTTGTTTATATTTATTGTGAATTTGTATAAACAGTGAGGCTAATATATTTTTAAACGACATCACGCACAACCTCGCGGTGAGGCGGGTAGTATCGGTGTCAGGCAAGGCAGCACCTGACCTGACCACCCTGTGACAGGCACAAGATGCTTGTTTCATCCCCCAATATATTTGCGTTCTTATCTGGAAATTATGTTTCGTTAAGTTGAATAACTTATTAATTCTTATTTTATTGTAGGTTCGTATTTTATTTTGATTATAATTATTGTCATCAATAATTATTTATCGTTATTTATAATTATTTATCAATATTCCTGATGAGACCTAAATCCCGAATATGATGTTTGAATAGAAGTTATTTTCAAATCTTTTTACTCAGTTTATGACCTAAAATGACAATAGTCTACAGCGTGATTTCACCTGATGACTAAAGACACGAACTTGTTTAATTAATGTCTGGAAGTTTATATTTTACGTAGTTAAAGAACAATTCATGTTTTAATTTTACATTTTTGTCTTCATTCTTCTTTCAAACAGCTGACCACACATCTAATTTCATTATTTTACCCCTCGTAATTAACAGCGTCATGTTGTACGCATTCATTATTTCACCCTACACCGGTAAAAATTGCGTACAGTTTTTGTATGTCGTTAATACTTTGAAATTTAAGCTCAAAGTTTTCGGTTCTCCCACTTTGGGAGCAGTGTGCGCCCCCAGGCGTGACCGCGAGGGGGGACGGGGGCGGGGGAGGGGGCGGGGGGGCAGGGAGACCGGCAGATGAAAGGGACGTGGGTCCTCACACGCGGTGCTTCCGAAGGGCGGGTGAGGGGGCGGGCAAGGGCGAATTCCCTCGCGAGATTTCTGTCTCGGCGGTTCGATTGTAGGGCGGGTCTTTTATCTCCTCTTCTCAAAATCCAGAGGCTCCGGTTTGATCTTTCAAATGTCTAACAATATAGGCAATCACGATTTAATATCCCCGAAGTATTCTAACGTCTAAATATCTGAAACTGAATGTCTAGGAATAGCTTTGTTAAGCTTACAAGCATAATTATACCGAAATACAAACAAAAAAGCAAAATGTTCTTACTATTGGTCTAATAAAAGTTGGCGAGAAAAGAAAAAAAATATAGAAACTACATGCCACAAGATATTTAAAGCGTTTCACGTCATTTATTAACACATTTTACAAACATATATTTAAAACTCTGTAAGTGGGATGTAATTGGAATGTAGTATTATGAAAATAAGTTTATTTTTGAAAAGTATACAAGCAAAAAGTGTATAATATAAACTCGCATTTTTCCTACCAGTAACATGGGTCTGTACAAATGTTGCGAAAAATCATAAAATTGAGGTCGGCGGTAGTTGGAAAAAAAATTAAATATCACCATTAATAACATCAAAATTGCTGCTCTGTTAATATCATTTATTTCAGTGAAATGATGTTTAAGAACAAAATAATAATGGTAGTATATGATATCAATGTTATTTTAATAAGAAAAAAAATATTGTTTTTTTTTCGTCCCACGAAAAAGGGACAGGAAATGTTTTGAAATTATAAAGTCTTGTTTCTGTATACATATATCTCTGAAATTTACCGTAAATATAGTTTATAAAGGATGAAGTTAACATGCGGAATACAAATAGAGAAAACAGAACGAATCGATTTAAAGTGGATGTCGGGAGGGCTTTGCATGTGGGAATTTAATCAAACTTCACCTTCTATTCACGTAGCAGCGCCTACCTGACGAAGCTTTTCGTAATTGCAGTTTGTTCCGTGAAATGCGTCATAGCCAACAGTTTTCACATATTGTTAGGGGTAGCGCGCTGTAACGTGTTTGATTGCATTGTTGGTAAAACAGGTCTAAAATGACAGTCGATAGCGGTTAAATGAAATTAGAATTCCAAGAAGGATCTTCTGAAAGTGGTATTGTGGTTTCGTGCGAATTGAAATTATTTTATAATTCAAGAATAATACCATACCCTCCAGTACATATTATACCCCCAAAATACGGAAAATCGCAAGATATCCAATTTTTGTTATTTAACAGAATCAGAACCTTTGATATTTTCTCTTTATCATGGCAAAACCCGTCTACGATCTTTTGTTTTGTTTTTATTTGGATATTTATGAAGCCTTGCGTTAGGGGAACCACGCCACTTTTTGGCTCTCATTGGAGACTTCAAACATCATATCTCCGGTTCTATATAAGATAAGTCTCTGGTTCTTCTTTTTGTTATAATTATAAAATATATAGCTAGTGTACGAACCAAAACTAAACATTTGAACCAGTAACTTAATGATAAACTTTTTATTTTAAAAAATTAATTTTTTAATTTTTTTAATTTCCTGAAAAGAAAATTGTTAAAAATATGTAAATACTAATGGTGCAAGTATTGTTTTGATTCAGGCACAAGTTCAAATCATCTGCTATCATTAGAAAAAATAATTGAATCAATATAGATAGTAGTACTAAAGTTATGCTGTCGCAGCTCAGGGCCTATTTTTGTACCCAAAATTCCGTTATCTCCCAAAAAAATTTGAAAATTCTACCTTATTCTGACTATTTATACATGATCAATTTGATCTGTGAATTATCATTTCTGCTTGATAACAAGGTTTCGAGTGATTGGGAAAGTTCTGACAGAATAGTAATATTTGATACAATAAATAAAAATTAGACTTGAATATGAATTGAGTTGTGAATAATTGGCTGAAAGCGACGGAAACATATTTTCTGGATTTGCGTACCTGTGTTGGGTTTTGTGAGTCCTGCTACGACTCCAATTACTATCGTGTCCATATAGACTTTAATTCGTTGTCTATCGTAAATATACATTGACATACTGTATGTTCTATTATAAACTTCTTGTAGCGTGTTAATGATAAACAATATCAATGTAAAAAGACCTACATTAAAAATAAGTAAGGCACACACGGAAATTATAACCATTCGAACAGTGTGCCTAGTTCAGCAACCTATAGGTAATTCGCAAAGCTAACGTGAATATAACATAAGTGAATAAAAAGGGTTTAGTTAACGTACATTCAAATTAGCGTATAATATACAAATTGAAGAAACAAACAGACAAAAACTACATTTGAGATCATTCGCTCTCTTTGAAATGCTCTTTCATAGATACAAAATCTGTTTGATTTGTCTTTACGGTTGGAAAGCTTGCAAAGCCGATTTATAGCCCCAACTGAATAGTACAACATACAAAGTAGTAAAATCGTTCTTAAAATCAGAAAATATAGTGAATAGAACAAAAAACACAAGTAAAATTTGCGGATAGAAAGATATTTTGAGTCGCACCGCCTAGGAACAATTGCATTACACAATTCAAGCAAAAATACCGTATGATAAGGTTATTTATTATTAAATTTCCCCCAAATAAGAACAATTTACGCTTCCTAAGATACTTTAATTTCTATAATACAATTAATATATTAATTATGACGAAATAATGTAATAGAAACATAAAAGGCAATTTCAAATTCAATTAAAAATATGTTACTAACTAGTTTATATTGTTATGCTCTATTTCATGAGTACATCTTTTCAAAATGTTTGACGTCAGGAGCGAGTTTTCAAATTGGTGCGAATGCCAAAAATCAACGTTATTAATGTGTTGCATACTCTATTTGTTGTAAAATAGTATTATACATAAATTAGAGAATCAAAGTCAATTTTTAAAAAAAACTACACTGTGACATCACGGGTAGTTGAGATGTGTGCGAGAAACGGTAGTTGACTGTTCTGTTTACCCCTACCACCCCAGAATTCTATCGCTGCAATTAGCTGAATGTGTGATGTCACAATTATTCGTGTTATATACGGCAGACACGACATAATAATAATAATAATAATAATAATAATAATAATAATAATAATAATAATAATAATAATAATAATGTCTTTATTACTGGCCGTAAGGCCTGCTCTTCCGCCTAACCACTTAAATATTTACATTTATATAATTACAATTCAGACGTTCGAGCGGAAATAATGATAACTGACATTTCACGTTACTTATGAAATTGCGACGATCGCATTAGCGGAAGTGTGCTACTCATAACTAATGAAACATAAATTGTGAATGTATTTTCATTGTCAATTTTCCGGATTCTAAAGCTAACATGATAAAAAGAGACTCCATGTTTTTTATTTACAAGAGAGCCGTAGTATGTCAAAAATTTTACTTTCGTAAAATGTCAGAAATTCTCGTAAAACCGAATGCCTCAATTGTGAACAAATTTAAAGACGGAGCGCATATTTTACATTTATATCTGGAATGCAAATAATCTCTGTTGTAAGATGTACTTTTATGAACGGTTTATGGTAAAGGAAAATATCGTTTATAATACTCGAATACAAGCAAGAAAATATTTTATATTGTGAAGTGTAATTAGAAACATAAAGCAACATGTAACGTGCTTCAAAATATAAAAGCGTCCAGTAAGGTGTCAGTACAATTTCATTCACCCACAAGACGCGAGAGCCCGTGACCGAGTACACACACGCATGTGCGACTACGCGCGTGCGTGTCAGCATGTCGACACGCATGTGCCGTGTATGTCGTGTATGTAGCGCGTGTGGTGCATCCGCGAGTGCGTGCTCGTGCTTACGCATTTGCAGGGGCTGCGGCGTCTGTTTGAGCACACATATGCCTCGCTCGCAGGGCACACACGCACGCGTTTGTGCTCGAGCGCATTTAAACGCGTGTGCAGCGTTCACGAGCGTGTCATAGTACTGCACCTGATGTCCGCCCTATGCATAGGGCCACCCTATGCGCAGGCGACTGAAAACATTCTTAGTGTTAATCCTGAACGAGAAAGCGTTTGTGTGCGTGCACGCGTGTGCAAAGCCCAGACATTCCCCGAACCCATCTTGCCCTTTGTCCGCTCCCCCAACGTTGCAGCACGCAGACCACGTGACAAGGTGGATTGTTGAGGCGCGTTGCACGCAGATTCGGTAGTGTAACGGTTAGCGAATCGGTCTGATATACCCAAGTTCGTGGCTTCAAACCCGATCGAAGACGTGCATTTTTTAAGAGCGAAAATATATTTCTTGCACCTTCCTTGGGAGGGGAAGTAAAGCCGAAGGTCCCATGTGGTAGATTTACTGTATGTGAAAGCTCCTCAATCCTAAACCTCGGAGCCAAATTCAAAATCCTTGTTTCATCGCCCGAGTGATACTCCATTCTCTGCCAGACGGGTAAAAGAGCGTAGCGGAAATCGCGTCGTCATGCGGAAAAGCAGCCTCATCGCCTGAGCCTCGCGACTGAAAATAAGACATCATTGAATTGAATTGAATTGGCATAGGTGAGGGCTGCACATGGCGGCCCAAGGAAGAGACGGGCCACGCGATGGGTGGGTTGTGGTAGGGGATGAGAGGCTTGGGGCGCAAGGCGACCATATGTGGAGTGGCTGTGAGCGAGATGAGGGTGCGGGACGAAGGGCAAGCGTCGAGGCGTGAGGGTGAAGCGGGAGGAACGGTGTGGGGTTGGGGCGCTCGGGTTGGGTATATGGGTTGGTGAGGCATGAGGCGCTGGGGAGAAGTGTGGGAGAGGGGTGGGCAGGAGGCGGGGCACGCGGTGGATGGGTTGTGGTAGGGAATGAAGGTATGGGAATGGGTATGTGGGTTGGCGAGGGTTGAGAGGGGCGCGGCATGAGGATTGAGCGGGTAGCTTGGCGTGGGGTTGAGACGCGCGGTGTGGGTATATGTGTTGGCGAGCTATGAAGCGCTGGTGAGGGGCGTGGGCAGAAGGTGGGACACGCGGTAGGAGGAGTATGGTGGGTACGTGCGTTGGCGAGGGTCGTGGCTGGAAGGGAACGCGGCATAAAGATTGAGCGGGAAGTACGGAATGGGGGTGGGACTCGTAGCGTTGCGATGAGAATTGGCACGGCGCGGTGGGTGATGTGAGAGCGAGTGTTGAGTGGGGAACAGTAGGCGGGGCGTAGACATGAAGAGTGAGCTGCGTAAATCGCAGGGTGGGGTGGTTGGCGTTGGGCGCGAGTTGTGAGCGCAAGATGCGAGGCAGTGAGTGGAGCGTGGGAGTAAGGATGAGAGCTGGTGCTGGGAAGGATGGCCCGGGGGCGAGGCATTGGCGTGGGGCGCATAGAATCACCGGGAGACGAGGGGCGGAAACGGCTGGGGGCGAGCCGCGGAGGGTGGAGTGCAGGGGTAGCGTCGTCCTGGCGAGCGGGCTGAAGGTGCGTGGTGCCAGGTGGTGGCCGCCGGAGGTGGGTGGGGCGCATGGTGTGAGTGCGAGCTGCTGGTTGGAGACCACTGGGGATGGGGTGGGGGAATCCAGCGCGAGGGGGGCGGGGTTTGGTGTGAGGCGAGAGACGCGGAGCGCGAATAGTTGAACGCGTGGGAGGGGCAGCAAGGTCTCGAGCGTCGTCCTGAAGAGCGAGGTGAGAGAGCGAGACGCGAAGTGCTGACAGCTGGGGCTGGACGGGGAGTGGTGACCAGTTGGGGAGGGGCAGGATGCAGTGCGACGTGGTGAGAGAGGTGATGGCGCGAGACGTGAGGTTGTGACCGCTGGGGCTGGATCGCGGTCGGGAGGACGGGCAGTGTGCGGGGAGACGTGGCGAGCGACGTGATGGCGCGAGACGTGAGGTTGTGACCGCTGTGGTTGGATCGCGGTTGGGAGAAGGACAGTGTGCGAAGCGACGTGGCTAGCGAGCTGAAGCATCGAGACGCGAGGTGCTGACAGCTGGGGCTGGACGGGGGGTGGTGACCGGTTGGAGGAGGGGCAGGATGTAGTGCGACGTGGCGAGCGACGTTATGGCGCGAGACGTGAGGTTGTGACCGCTGTGGTTGGATCGCGGTTGGGAGAAGGACAGTGTGCGAAGCGACGTGGCTAGCGAGCTGAAGCATCGAGACGCGAGGTGCTGACAGCTGGGGCTGGACGGGGGGTGGTGACCGGTTGGAGGAGGGGCAGGATGTAGTGCGACGTGGCGAGCGACGTTATGGCGCGAGACGTGAGGTTGTGACCGCTGTGGTTGGATCGCGGTTGGGAGAAGGACAGTGTGCGAAGCGACGTGGCTAGCGAGCTGAAGCATCGAGACGCGAGGTGGTGACAGCTGGGGCTGGACGGGGGGTGGTGACCGTTTGGGGGAGGGTCAGGATGCAGTGTGACGTGGTGAGAGAAGTGATGGCGCGAGACGTGAGGTTGTGACCGCTGGGGCTGGAGAAGGGGCTGGATCCCGGTCGGGAGGACGGGCAGTGTGCGGGGAGACGTGGTGAGCGACGTGATGGCGCGAGACGTGAGGTTGTGACCGCTGTGGTTGGATCGCGGTTGGGAGAAGGACAGTGTGCGAAGCGACGTGGCTAGCGAGCTGAAGGATCGAGACGCGAGGTGCTGACAGCTGGGGCTGGACGGAGATGGAGCGCGGTTGGAGGAGGGGCAGGGTGCGGGGCGACGTGGCAAGCGAGGTGAGGGCGCGAGAGGCGGGTGAGGGGAGGGCGGGGCGCGGAGAGTGGGTCTGTGGCGGCGACTGGGACTCCACTGGCAGCGCGGCGTTCGCGTCCTCCGTGAATGGCGGTATCTCGGCGGCCGCCGAGGGCTAATCTTCATCTGCATATTCATGTGCGGCGTCAAATGGTGGCGAGGTGCCAGCGGTGCCCGCGACTTGCCCGCCCCTGGCGACGGGTTTCGGGGACGCGCGGCGGCGGCGGCTCGCGAGAATGAAACGGGACGGCCCGGATTTCCTAATTTGTCTGGTCGCGCTGCGGACGTGAAATGGCAGACACGATGGGCTTATAAAACTGGAGAGATCCCCCTGTTGTATGTGGCTGTCTGAACATGAGACATTCCGCTTTTCGGAACTGGATGGCTAGATACAAAACGATGGCACTGTGTTGCCTGGGTGCAATGACATCACACTTGTGATTTGAGATTGTAATTTTACAAAGGGAAATAAGTAAGTCTGATAGAAGAATAAATTTTATACTAATTGTAAAGATAATTTTTCAGATCTTTAAGAACTGGAAAGAAGTGTTCTTCAAAATAACGTGCAATAAAATAATTAATGGAATTATACTCTGTTCTGAGAATATACAATAAATGAAAATATTCTTCACACATTCGCGAATTTTTACCAATATAAAATTATCATTATATAATACTTTGATAGCAAATCACCACTGCTTAGGTATTTTTTTCAATCTTCCTCGACATCTAACAAAATCATTCGCTTACTGCAAACGATCAAATGCAGTCATTTTTTTCTGTCAAAATATCTGTGTATTCTAAATTACTGATGTAAATCACAGATGTTAAAAGCAAATAAATATCAGGTATTGTGACTTTTTCTAGCACTGTTTCTATTTTTTTATTAAACAAGGAGACCAATAACGTCTTCACTTTACTCCGAAACCCATTCTGTAGAAAACAATACACACGCTCAGATAGAAATAGACAATTCTCCATGCGTTCAACAACTGATAATCCTCTGCTAAGTCACAAAAGACTTATTTACAATTACGAACATTGAGATAACAACAACCTTTCAAGAATAATTGAATATCAAATACATTGCAATGTATGTCGTTCGGTCTAAACTGCAAAAGATGGTAAACAGCTGCAGAAAATAAGTAAAATATCATTGTGCAATCAGGTAGTGTTAATATGCAAACGATATTTGAAAACTCATACCACGCAGAGCCGCACAGTCAAACGACCTCTCGTTCACATTTTATACAACTGTTATATTTAAAGTTTAAAAACTTGTCAAGTGTAATACCTTCATGAGCAGGTTGTCAATACCAGAAGCTCCCAAAAGATTATATGATTAATTAAGTAATTTGCTGTGAGTCTCACCTCGAAGTCCATGAGGCACCGGAACAGCACGACGAGGCAGCAGAGGAAGAAGAGCGCGGTGGCGAGGTTCCGCGCGTCCCCCAGCGACGCCACCAGCGGCACGGAGCCCATCTGCCAGTCGTGGCTGAGCGTCGCTGGGCACAGCAGCAGCCAGCAGTTGAACGCCGCCAGGTAGCAGAACGTCAGGAACCTGCGACAAACAAGCTCTCTTACTACACTCTTGCTACAGAGTCTTACAACAGCAGTTGAATGCCGACAGGTAGCAGAACGTCAGGAACCTGCGACAAGCAAGCTCTCTTACTACACTCTTACTACAGAGTCTTACAACAGCAGTTGAACGCCTTCAGGTTGCAGAACGTCAAGAACCTGTCACAAACAAGCTCTCTTACAACACTCTTACTACAGAATCTTACAACAGCAGTTGAATGCCGCCAGGTAGCAGAATGTCAGGAACCTGCGACAAGCAAGCTCTCTTACTACACTCTTACTACAGAGTCTTACAACGGCAGTTGAACGCCGCCAGGTAGCAGAACGTCAGGAACCTGCGACAAGCAAGCTCTCTTACTACACTCTTACTACAGAGTCTTACAACGGCAGTTGAACGCTGCCAGGTAGCAGAACGTCAGGAACCTGCGACAAGCAAGCTCTCTTACTACACTCTTGCTACAGAGTCTTACAACAGCAGTTGAATGCCGACAGGTAGCAGAACGTCAGGAACCTGCGACAAGCAAGCTCTCTTACTACACTCTTACTACAGAGTCTTACAACAGCAGTTGAACGCCTTCAGGTTGCAGAACGTCAAGAACCTGTCACAAACAAGCTCTCTTACAACACTCTTACTACAGAATCTTACAACAGCAGTTGAACGCCGCCAGGTAGCAGAATGTCAGGAACCTGCGACAAGCAAGCTCTCTTACTACACTCTTACTACAGAGTCTTACAACGGCAGTTGAACGCCGCCAGGTAGCAGAACGTCAGGAACCTGCGACAAGCAAGCTCTCTTACTACACTCTTACTACAGAGTCTTACAACGGCAGTTGAACGCTGCCAGGTAGCAGAACGTCAGGAACCTGCGACTCGCAAGCTCTCTTACTACACTCTTACTACGGAGTCTTACAACGGCAGTTGAACGCTGCCAGGTAGCAGAACGTCAGGAACCTGCGACAAGCAAGCTCTCTTACTACACTCTTAATACGGAGTCTTACAACGGCTGTTGAACGCCGCCAGGTAGCAGAACGTCAGGAACCTGCGACTCGCAAGCTCTCTTACTACACTCTTACTACGGAGTCTTACAACGGCAGTTGAACGCTGCCAGGTAGCAGAACGTCAGGAACCTGCGACAAGCAAGCTCTCTTACTACACTCTTACTACGGAGTCTTACAACGGCAGTTGAACGCTGCCAGGTAGCAGAACGTCAGGAACCTGCGACAAGCAAGCTCTCTTACTACACTCTTACTACAGAGTCTTACAACGGCAGTTGAACGCTGCCAGGTAGCAGAACGTCAGGAACCTGCGACAAGCAAGCTCTCTTACTACACTCTTAATACGGAGTCTTACAACGGCTGTTGAACGCCGCCAGGTAGCAGAACGTCAGGAACCTGCGACACGCAAGCTCTCTTACTACACTCTTACTACGGAGTCTTACAACGGCAGTTGAACGCCGCCAGGTAGCAGAACGTCAGGAACCTGCGACAAGCAAGCTCTCTTACTACACTCTTACTACAGAGTCTTACAACGGCAGTTGAACGCTGCCAGGTAGCAGAACGTCAGGAACCTGCGAGCAAGCTCTCTTACTACACTCTTACTACGGAGTCTTACAACGGCAGTTGAACGCTGCCAGGTAGCAGAACGTCAGGAACCTGCGACAAGCAAGCTCTCTTACTACACTCTTACTACAGAGTCTTACAACGGCAGTTGAACGCTGCCAGGTAGCAGAACGTCAGGAACCTGCGACAAGCAAGCTCTCTTACTACACTCTTACTACAACGTCACAACGGCTTAGTTGAACGCTGCCAGGTAGCAGAACGTCAGGAACCTGCGACAAGCAAGCTCTCTTACTACACTCTTACTACGGAGTCTTACAACGGCAGTTGAACGCTGCCAGGTAGCAGAACGTCAGGAACCTGCGACAAGCAAGCTCTCTTACTACACTCTTACTACAGAGTCTTACAACGGCAGTTGAACGCCGCCAGGTAGCAGAACGTCAGGAACATGTCACACACACGGTCCCTTACAACAGCAGATGAACGCCACCAGATAGCAGAACTTCAGAAACCTGCCAGTCATACGTTAAATTACAATACTCTTACTACAGAATCTTACAACAGAAGATGAACGACGCTAAGAAGCAGATTGTCAGGAACCTGCTGCACACCACACGCTCCCTCACAATACTCTTCCAATAGAATCCTACAGCAGGTGAAGCGAGCAGTTGAACGCCAACAGGTAGCAGAACGTCAGAAACCTGCTGCACACACGGTCACTCACAATACTCTTCCTAAAGAATCTTCCAATAGTAGCGACCGGAAGTGGAAAGCCCCCAGGTAGCAGGTAGCCTATGACATACACGTTCCCTTACAATACTCTTACAACTGAATGCCACAACATCAATCAGCAGCTGAACGCTGGTAAGAAACAGAACGTAGTACATCGAGAATTAAATTTTGTAAAGGAGAAGAATAAAATGTAAAATATGTTTATTTTAATATAACTGTATTTATTTATCTTAATTTTCTCTATATTATTCCTCATTAATTATGTTTATATAAATATTTTTACTTCAATAAAATGTTGAAAGGAAGAAAATGTAGAGTAAAATGATTAAAAGTGTATATTCTGTCATAACTTTTTCTCGTACGCTACATTATCCCAGTAGCCAGTACACCACCGCCATATTTTATATCTCGTACCCAACATACCACCACGGTTTCGTTGTCAAATCGTCCATTCCCATGTTTCAATCTCCCATTCCATCACTCCGCTCCCGCCAACGAGGGCCTGCCGCCGTCACTGCTTCCTTCCCGTCGCTCTAAGACTGCCCTTTCGTTTTTCCTTCTCTTTCATTCTCGGCCGCCCAGACTAATCTCTCGTTCCGATAAAAGCCCTGCGCCACCACGCCGACCTTCCTAAGTAGTCCTCTGTCTGCCTGTACTTTCCCCTTTCCGCCCTCATTATCCTCTTTATGTCTTTTGTGCCGCTGCCGCCGCCGTCGCCGCCGCCACCTCTGTTTCGATCGCGCGCGGCCGTCGCGGAAACAAAGCGGCATCCCTCACTGACGGCGGCGGCGGCGGCGGCGGCGGCGGCGGCGCCCACGGTAAGCGGTGGGATGGCGGCGAGGGCGCGCCCGAGGACGCGGTCGAAGAAAGGGACTGCTCCTTAAGCGGCCGTCCTCAGTGGCACGTGTATTCCTGAGGTACACGTGTAGTTGCTTACGAAACACGGCACACCACATCTCTGAAGACCTGTTTAACCCTTTATTGCATGTTTGATTGATTGACTTTTTCGTGTTTCCGGGCGCGTCAACTGCTATGCTCATTAGTCCCGTAAGTGTAGTGTATATTTTTCTCGGGGAGATGGCGGTGTTCTTCCCCCGCTGGATGGCGAGATCCGGCGCCGACCTACCGTCGGCTAGTGGGGTTTCCCCCTAACCAGGATTCCCCCACCAGCGGGACACCGCCCCAGCCGGGACAAACTCTAAGCTCCCGACCGGTCTCCCGGTTTATTGCATAGTGTAACAGAGCTGTAACGTAATGTTTTCAAGTTATAAACGCATTCTAACGATTAATTTTATGAACTATTTTATTTTACACATGATATACATCATGCATCTGTGTCTCCCCATGCATGGTTAGGCGGTATACGCAATCAGATAACGTGATGAAGGGATAGTAATCTATTAGTGTCGTGAATCGAAACTTCCTGGTAACACACTCGTGTTTTCGTATATGGGAAAAGAAACGTTTTTAGGAAAGTAATTTAACTAAAATACGATTAATACTTATTTTATTGTTTTGCTTGATACTTATTTTATCACATAAACGATTTGAAAAATATGTGAAATTTTTATCGTGAAATACGGCACATTTTGTTGGAGTAACACAATTTAGTTTTGGGTTTCTCTCAAGTAATATTTATTTTTGAATTTTTTATTATTATTTTTCCTTTAATTCAACTAAATAAATGTAATGAAAAAAGTATTGCAAGTAAAAATAAAGAATCATGCAACAAAGGGTAAACTAGTTTTGAGCTTTTCTCAAGTAATATTTATTTTTGAATTTTTCATTATTATTTTTCCCTTAATTCAAATAAATAAATGTAATGAAAAAATTATTGCAAGTAAAAATAAAAAATCATGCAATAAAGAGTTAAGAACGACTTAAAGGTCAGTCTCTTTCTACTTTTATATGAAAATATAATTATGAAATTGAGTGAAATTAAATATTTTGGTTCCAATTTCCCATATATTTCTTGTATATATTATTTTAATGTTAATACCTGCACTGGACCATTTCGTACTCTCTAAAAATATTTCGTTTTGTTATTTATCTTGGAGAAGCTGGTGTATCAACTAAGCTACATTTTGATCTCACTTTTTGAAAGCTCGTAAATATTGTATTTGATTATTTTTATGTGTATTTAAATAAGACCAAAATAATAAAAAACGCTTAAGTAATAGAGAACGATGACGAAATTTGGATTTTCTCTCTTCTCACTTAACTCCTATCATTATTTACTGAAACTGAAATGTTTAAATACTTTAAATATAACAAACATACGAACTGTAAGGAGAACCGACTTACGTGGTCAAGTCCTTCAATTGATGTCACTGTACTGCCAATACTGGGAGGGCCCAGGATTTGCGCTCTTTTAGTGACCGGATTTTAGGCATTATCTACACCCTTAGGTCGCATTCAGCGGCTGTCTGGATGAGAATTCTATCACCGGCCGCTCTGATCGGTAGTTTTTCGAGGTTTCCCCGATCATCCCGGAGCAGTACCCTATCAGGCCACAGACCACGCGACTTTCCTTCATCTTCCTTGCCCTATCTTTAACCCTTTCTTACATTCGCTTACACTTTCATCAACTACATCAACTACAACTATCGCACACGTCGAGAAACTACAAGGGTCGTGGCTGGGATAGTTGCCGTTGGGGAGAGAGACCTCGTTGAGGAAGACCTCGCAACCCGGTATGTAGGTTGACGCTGGATACCGCCTCCCAATAGACGCAGAAAATAGCCACCTCACTCAATAAAAAACTAGCACTACACTTATGGGACTAATGATCTTACCCGTTTACGCGCTCGAAAACACTAATCAATCAATATATTTCAAGTACTAGTATACCAACTGAAGCTATATAGGATCAAATATTCATCTAATTTACAAGATTGTTTCATTTACCTTTGAAAATACTAATTTAATGGAATTTTTGAAACACAGCTAATAATTTTAAATATCGTAAACAAACATTTTTGATGAATGTCGACAAATATATAAATGCTTTCCGTACTTGTGAATTGTTCCAAGAGGGGTTCTTTTTCCTTAGTCAATTTACGTATTTCGTTCTTCGATTCATAAGATCATTAATCAGGAGTTCCTCTTCCACAGCTTTCCCATTCCTGGCTTTTCGAGTCAACAATTCATGGCTGGGCGTGTCCGACTCACACGGAACGGAGATTGTCCGTTCAGCGCTCTGACAGTGAAACCGTAAATTTCTCAGTTGAAAGCACACGACAGGGAGTTTGTATTCGGAAGTAGGGTTCTGCGATAAGTTCTTAACTGAATACTAATATCGCGATATTTGGACCCTAGAACCGGTTCAAAAATTGCAATTGGATAATCAAATTTATCCGGAACCAAATTAGCGTTATCTAAAATTTGGAAGATAAAATATACCAACATGTTTATTTGTAGCTCGTTGAGTTAAATGCTTCTTATAGAAGCACAGATTATAACAAGGTACGCGCCATCGACAAATAGAGAAAATGGATGGAACCTGGAATAACTACCGGTCATTGAGAATTAATTCCCTCTTCAGAATCAACTTCCTCGAGAAAGGTTCGAAGCATTTAGTTACTAACAGGCAGTGTAAATAATTTTCTACGGTAGCAACAAAAATAATCTCATGGACCATTTGTTTTATGCATCAGATGAAATTTACGTATTCATTCTTAGAAAACCGAATCATCGGAATGATATGACTCTTAAATTCATTACTGGTTACACAAGTCAATCATCAATTAACTTTATATTTTCGGTAAATCACATAATTCTATAAATACTTTTCCGACGAATAAAACAATAATTTTTTTCGTATTCGAAATGGGAAGTTTGTCACTTTTTTAAGAAATCTCAAAATCTAACAGGAGGAGTCTACTGAACGTAGAAAGATCTTTATTTTCAATAAATATTAAATAAATGGCAATGCATTGTGGCCTTGTTCTTTTGAATTAATTGAAATCAATTCTAAGAGTTACAAATTCTGCAGATAACGAAATTCCATCGAGTTGGTTTTCGAAGTCGTTCTTTAATAACTATGTGTTCGAGTATTTTTCAAACTAATTTGTTAGGAATACTGTCATCTCTTATTATTAATAAACCTACACAATCTCGTTATCATAGCTCATATGCAACATTAATTGAAAAGTTACATTTTTGTTTCGACGTCTCGACAGGACTAGAGGCCAAAATAAAATACAGAAATCAATTTTATTATGATATAATATAAAATTAATCCTAATTAATTAATTTCAGTCATAAAATAGTACTAATTTCATGAAGTAATAAAATAGTGAAATAATAATTAATAAATAAATATTTATAAATAATAATTCATAATTAATTAATAATTAAATTCAATTATTAATAAGTACTACTCGCTCTTGGGAAATTCTCTGATGAATTTACTTGTCACTTGAAGACTGGTGAATTAACCTCAAGAATCTCCTAAGCACGTACAGACAATAATGGTAAGTAATACGCTAATGTATCATCCAGTGAGCTGGCAAGTAATTCGCTAATACATCTTCCACTGCGTTGCATCCGAGCATGAAAGCTGCTCATACACAGATTGTAGTGGTTTGTTCTTGTGGACGTCTATGCATCTGCATATTCTCGGAACAGAGAATATTGCATTTGATCAACAACCACTACTTACTCATTATCTCCCAGAACACGGTTCTTCCCGTAAGCCGACTGCATACTCGATACAACAAGGCGGGTACGCCTTAATCTGCCATTCACTAGAACTAGGAAAGGGTCTATCTCACTGCACTGTTGTTTGAAGAGCTATTGGTAGCTTCTGGGAACTCTATATAGTAGCTGTCACTAAAGCGATGAAAGCATTAATTACAAAACTATTATAGGTTATGCACGTTTATGTGTATGAAAAACTAAATGTAAAATTGCTAATATATTCGCACAAAATATTTTTTAATTAATTTTCACACGAAATACCTTTATTTATTAATTTCTAAATTTCCGCCAAAGTTATAAGCTGTAGTAAGCTTGATCTTCATTATAACATCAACCCATCGTTGGTTCATTAATGAACCAACCACAAAGCCTTTATTTCTTGACAGACAAAACATTGTAAAAAAATATATATGCGAGTGCATTTATCAGAATTTCTAATCGCTAAATAATGCATCAGGCCATAGCCTTGAGCATAATGTTTTTATAGATTTCACGTCACAAAACAGTTAAAAACTGTGTGTTAAGTACTATGAAGGGAAATACACTCTGTGCACGTTTTCTTAAATACTGGTACCTCTATCTATATGCAAGTTGAATTAGGAGCACGAGGGGAAACGAGTGTTTTGGGGAAAAATTGATAACAAAACATTAGTTCTCGTGTAATAAAAACTTGCAAAGGAATAAAGCTACAGACTTTTGCTACTATATATCATCGTGAGCTTTGTGAAGGAATCAACTTACTTCAACAATAAGATGGAGATCGTTAATTGCAATAACTAAATTACTCGCTGAACTCTAGAAAACGTGCACAGATAATGATATTACTTGTCGACTAAATGGACTACTGGTGCTATAAAAAGACGGCATAATTGTCAAATTTCGGGAAACTAATTTAGGCTCAATCTACCTATTTTCTAGATTAAACACTCATACAGATTCAATTTTGTACTAAAAGTATTTTCAATTAAAAACCGTGATTTACTGAAACCTTCCTTCAAAGCATACTAAATTTTGTAGTTTCGTTTTAGTTCAATGATTGCAGTATTATGATATCAATAATATTCTGGAAACCTCACTAGAATGGACGGTATGGAATGGTAAACCTCACTGGTCAAGAGGTAGGGTCAATGCTTTTAGTCGAGCGTGTTTCTCTGCGTCTACGTCGAGGAACCGTACTTCTAGGGAAGGGGTGGAGGCAGATTAACATAAGTACGCGTGCGAAAGGTGTAGGCGCCAGGGGCAAGAAGAAAAGGAGTGGGTCTGAAGTCGGCGTCTCTAGTCGGACATTTGAGTCTTTTTCTTCTTCTTCTTCTTCTTCTTCTTCTTCTTCTTCTTCTTCTTATTCCTCTTCCGCTTCTTCTTCTTTTATGTAGGTTGTACACCTGTTTTTCTTCCCGCTTCATTTCGGGGATTCACTAGATGTTGACTGCAGATCTCTCCATCTTTTCTGCGGCCTTCCAGGGTTTTTTCTTCCTAATGGTATCATATCCTTAGCCATCTTCCCCAGTCTGTCATCGCTCATTCGTGTGATATGGTTATTTCATTCTTTTTTCCTCCTTTTCACAAATTTAGTTATATCAGTTATATTACACCGTTTTCTTACATCCTGATTTTTTACCTTGAAACTCCTGGTCTTTCCTACTATCGATCGTAGTGTGTTCATTTCTACTGACCGATATAATTGTTTTGTTTTCTTCGTATCAGCTCGGGTTTTAGCTCCATACGTCGAAACTGGTCTTACCATTGTCTTGTAGATTTTAACTTTACCTTCTTTACTATGGTATTTATTTTTCCAAGTTACAGCTCTTAAGTACCCTGATACGCGAGCACCTTTCATGGCCTGCTCCCTCGCGTCTTTGAATGTATGGTGAGCACTGGAAGTTTACTTGGGTTGTTTTTTCATATTTTCCTCTCGTAATTCCGTCTCATAATTCCATCCGTGAGGTCCGTATATAACATCATTCAACTGTTTTCGTATTTCCCTCGAAACCACGATCCTCTTGATTCCGGTACGTTATGCACTGTGCTTCGAGATCCGCATGGAAGGCAATGCCAAGTAATAACGTACGAGTAAAAACCAAACTAGATTTCCGTGAAGCGCCGCCTGGCACCGTATCGCGTGCATAAGCCTCCGCGCCCGGGGGCGGCGGGCGGAGATCAGAGCTCACACGTGCGTGCGTTTCTAGAAATCCCGATCCTCGGGGCGAGCGTGGGCGGCGGCGCGCGCGAGTGGGCGACAGGCGATGGGCGATGGACGAGTGCCTCCACCTGGGAAATCCGAGCGCGGACTAATTAGCGCGCCGCGCGGACCAGGCGATGGAGGAAACGGTCGAGTTGAAAGTGCTAGAGGCAGCTCGGCGTTGGCGTTGGCGGAGAGGTGGCAAGCAACGGATGGAGGCAGGGTCTGCGAGGGGGATGAGAGTGAAGGGGTTGTTTTTTTGATTGATTTTTTCGTGTTTCCGGGCGCGTCAACTGCTTTGCTTATTAGTCCCTTTAGTGTAGTGCATGTTTTTTTCTCGGGAGATGGCGGTGATCTTCCCCCGCTGAATGGCGAGATCCCGCGCCGACCTACCGTCGACTAGTGAGGTTTTTCCCTAACCAGGGCTCTCCCACCAGCGGGGCACCGCCCCAGCCGGGACAAGCTCTAAGCTCCCGAAATATGTGGTGGTGTAGTGCATGTTAGAGTAAGTGTGTGTGTAAAGGGAGAGGATAGGACAAGGAAGAGGAAGGAAAGATCGTGCGCGGTCCGTGGCCCGTTTGTTAGGGTACTGCTCCGGCATTCGCCTGGTGTTGATCGGAGAAACCACGGAAAACTACCGATCAGAGTAGCCTGCCGCTAGAATTCTCCTCCAGGCAAGGACAGATGCTAGTGTCGCAAATCCTGCCACCGTCGGAACTCCAACCTAGGACCTCGCGGTCAGAGGCATCAGCTGATGCTCTGAGCCACCGCTCCCGGAGCGGATGAGATAGAGGCGTTTGCGGAGGAGTGACAGGGCAGGAGGAACGTCGACGATGGCGGGGGGTGAGGAAAGCAAGACGGGCTGGGGGAAGGCGGCTGCACCGGCACAGTACTTTAAATAAAGCAGGCGGGCGCGGGGCCAGCTTGCCGGCCACTAATCGGGTTACGGGCGCGGGGTGGGGAAGGCGTGGGTGAGGGGGCGGGGGCGTATTCTGGCCGCCGATAATCCGCCGCCTATGGACACGGTGCGCCGCAGGCGCCGCGAGGCACACGTGGGGGGCGGGGCGATGGGGGGGGGCGATGGGCGCGCCGAGTTGCGAGAGGGGTTGATGAAGAGGCGGTGGGGACCTCGCTTGGGCGCTGCTGGGAGCGAGACGGAACACGATGAGTGCACGGTGGCTGTATGAGCCTTCAACTGCCGACGTGGAGTCCCTCCCACTGCGACTGAGCGAAATTTCTGAAACCTACGTTTTCGCTTTATTTAAACCCTGAATTCTTCTAGTTTTCTATAGGTTTAAGAAACGGATCGGGAGCTTACTGTTGTGGAATACATTCTAGGCAAATTATCAACCTTTTCTGAGACCGCAGGAGACCTAGGGATTCCACGGCAGTACCAGTGTAACTCTCATTAAGTGCGCGTCGCACTTTGCCAATTGATACTATTTGTTCTGTGGGGTCTCTGAAAAAAGTGCATGAAGCAGTGGGAAAAACATGACTAGGCCATTAAGAGAGAGCGTGAATATTAACGACGATGATTTTGAAGAAAATAGTGCCCAATGAAGCAAAAGAATAGTAATTATGAGAGTGTATCTTAGAATCCTCAAATTGAATGTCACTGTGACTCATCAAGGGGACAATCGTGTGCAGAATCTCAGGAAGAAATCAATAATGAAGAGGAATTTCTTGAGTTTGAGAACCAATAAGACTAAATAACTGAGAATGCAAAATACTATACCGGAAAGGACAAAAAAAAAAGTTTGCCAAATTTGTGC
This sequence comes from Teleogryllus occipitalis, assembly GCA_011170035.1. Classification (NCBI taxonomy): domain Eukaryota; kingdom Metazoa; phylum Arthropoda; class Insecta; order Orthoptera; family Gryllidae; genus Teleogryllus; species Teleogryllus occipitalis. The sequence goes on along the minus strand of BLKR01003539.1, from coordinate 116,975 downwards.
AGAAAAAAATCGGAAAGAAATTAGTTTCACAATTTTAGTATTTGCGGTAGTAACATTTTTGTACTTGATTTTCAGTTCTGTCTTTAATATATTTTTTAATGTTCAATGAATTTTGATGATAAAAATAAATTCGTTACATTATCGGTATGTTTAATTTTACTCAGCCCCTCCTAATCACATGATATTCCCTCATTAGATAACTTATTAACAAATATACCTTGATTAATATTTTCTTTAGTCATTATTTATCTTATGTTTCAATGCTCTTTACTTGAAGTACAATTTAATACTGTAATATTTGAAACTAAATTTCAGGAGTTCACTAGAATCCATGTCGGTACCAGTATGACTGAATTCCCACGTATAAACAGGAACCTCGAGGTATCCCTGTTTTTATTGAAAGTGATGATGATAGTTCAGAGTTTATTTAAAATTTTTAAGGACTTGTCGCAACTGAAATGTTGGAGGCATTGTGGCAAGTATTCTGGTAAACCTAACAGTTGAATGTTAAATAATAATCCCGAGTGCCACACCGTTTCGAATGCTTGTGCAATTTTCAAAAAAAGCGCAAGCGTATGTTTCTTTTGATGAAAACGTTTTGCAATGAATTCAGTTAGTCCCAGTATCTGATTAGTAGTGGAGTAATTGGATCGGAAGTCGAACTGAACTGATGAAATTGCATTTGGAGCGAGTAGAAATTCAACTACTCTTGATAATATTAATCTTTCAAATATCTTTGAGAGAGTTGGTAACAAACTAAGTGGTCGATAGTTTGCTGAATCTTTAGTATATTTGCCTGGTTTACAAATCGGTATGATTATGGCAGTTTCCCAATGTTTTGGAAATGTCCAAGTCTTCTGCATGTATTAAAAATTGCAGTTATTGCTGCAAGAGAATTATGATTTATATCTTTCAATATTTTATTTGTTACATTGTCGTGCCCTGCAGATTCTTATTTTTAGCTAGCGTATTGATTTATTTCGGAAGGAGATATGAATTTTATTTTATTTGGTACAGTAATGCTTTACTCATATTTTCTTCAATATTTTTATTAAAATCAACGTCATTTATTGGATTTAAAATGAAGGTACTTCCAAAATAGTTGGCTAATACTGCGTCCTTTTCGGCATCACTTAGTATTTTATTAGTATTTGAATATGGATCAGGAATTTCCTTTTTTTCTCCACTAAGATGCCTGATTGTAGTCCATAAATATCCATTCCTGGGGTGTAATGAATTAAATATTTTTGGAATTGTTGTAATCGAAAATTACTAATTTCAAAAGATACTTTCCTTGAAATTTTGTTTAGTTTGTTTTCAAATTATTGCCTACGGGTGATTAGCCAGTATCTTCTTAGATGAGATTTTGATTTGATGATATTCTTTATTTTTACTGGTAGTTTCATAAAGTATTTGTTAAAAGGTTTAGCCACTGGGATGGTGGCTTGTTTGGATGATTTTTTGATTACTTAAGTTAATTGTGTGAACTCGAAATCTATGTATTCAGGGCCAGTTAATTTTTGTAGGAAACATGTAATTACATTTATTCAAGTATCTGAACTTATCCCAATTAGTATGTCTGTTAGTTAAAAAGTTGATTCGGACTGTTTGATAATGGGGAAGGTGAAGGATATTATAACTAGGCAGTGATCACTACCCAATTACGATTTGATAGATTGAAAAAGCGGATAGTTGATGTTTCTCGTCGTTACCATCTCTAATATGTCAGGTGCAAATTTGAATTGTATATGTAGTAGCTGGGTTTCGTTGTACCTTTAATATAAGGAGAATTAAACACATATTTTCGCAGATTTTGGGTCTCTCTAATTTCAAAACGAAATAGATGATTTTTCGATTTTTGCACAAACTAAATTACTATTTCCAAGTTTCTCGGATGTTACAGAATCACCGAAATAGTTTCTGCAATGCCATGCAATTTTTTTAAATTAAACCACTCCACTTTTTTCCAAACATTGATATCGGTGGACTTTACCAGTTACTTGCTATTCACGACTATTGAAATTTAACAGTAATCGCATCTCCGTAGTTTGTTTGCTTTTCGCAACGGGAATCTGTAATTACATGTTCCATAAAATTATTGACATATTACAACAGTTCACGAACACACCGATAACGCTGTTCATTAGCTTTAAAAACAGCTTGGCATGATTCATGGAACAGCAAGCAAATTTATTTCGTTACAAAAATGGTTCAAAACGGTTGTTGATATTCCAACATCCTTCTTCATTATTATGAATATCTAGAAGGTAAACAATTAGATAATTCGCTGAATGGCTGAGTTTTCTATAAACAACATAATCACGTACCAGGAACGAACGTACAGCACTGCACTGCGGAAAATAAAGTGTGTTATACGAGTATCTTGTTTGCTATACGTCAATATTTTAATATAATATTGTAACAGGAGTCTTGCGAGAGTAATTTCTTCTTTTCTTGTTTGGACTGAAAGTACGTCATTATCAAAAATACTACTTCTAATTTTGTGGAAGTGGCTTGGAAAATTATACCACGTAGTGTTCCATTGGAGCTTAAGTCGTCCCTGTAGTTCTTTTTTTATGTCGCTTTGTTGTTGGTTGGTTGTTTAGTGATCCCGGGCGCGTCAAAAAATGTCACGTTATGAAACTATCTGTTCTTGAAGAGGAAGTATAACAACTAATATTTAATGGAGCGTATATTCGTAACTATTCGCGGGACGTGCTTTGGCATCGTTTTGCAGATGAAAGAAGCCACTACTTGACCTGCACGTGTCGCATGCGTTAGTGAAGAGGAGATGTTGCTCTCGCGGGAGGCAAGAATAAATTGATTGATTAATTGATTGATATGCGTTTTGGGTGCGACATGCATGGCCATTACTCTCGCAAATGTAGAACCTCTTTTATCACGGGAGGTGGGAGTGATCTTCCCCGCTGGATGACGAGATCCTATACGTTGACTTGCGAACTTTTTCCCCAACCAGGTATCTCCCACCAGTGGGGAACAACTCTGACCGGGACAAGCTCTAGGCTCCCGACCGGTCTCTCGGAATATGTGGTAGTGTAGTGCATGTTAGCGTAAGTGTGTATATGTAAGGGGAGAGGATATGACAAGGAAGAGGAAAAAAAGATCGCCCCCGATCCGTGGCCCGTTTTAGGGTTCTTCTCCAGCATTCGTCTGGAGTTAATCGGGGAAAGGATGGGAAACTACCATACAGAACGGCCGTCCGCTAGAATTTTACCCGGTCAGCAGCTGAATAACCACCTGAGATCGGTGTTCCAAGGTGCCGAATCTCAAATTCAAGTAGGGGAGGAACACCCCCCGGGACATAATATTCAAATACATTTTCTGAAAGAATGATCATAGCAGTTCTCAGTTATTGAATTAATCGCGTAACCGTGCCAGAACTCTCGCACGTTAAACTCCTCCCTCTTTGCTATTTTTCCAATCCATATTGTCCGTCATCATTCTTTAGACCTTGCATATGGACTGTAAATTGTTCATTTTAGAAATTTTGTGTTCTATGTATTCATTATTGTATAGATCTATAATTGTACATTTGTCAAATCAAATAAAAATATTCCAGCTTGTTAACTATTAATAATGTAACATTAGTGGAGTACGGTCAATGAACTTTACTACTCTCAACTACAAGTTTACACAAATTTATGTAATTTTGCCAAATTTTTGTTAGTTAACAAATTGCAAAATAAAATATAATTTACAAAATATTAAGTCTGTAGCAGAGAGATACACCCGTGTTATTCATTCTCGTATTATATAAAGTAATTAGTTTAATTTCACATTCAGTTGCAGACTCTACGTTTCTGACCAGGTAGGGTTCTGACCTACAAACATGTAATAGAATGTTCAGGAAGATTTCATCCTCTGTATGTCTGTGTGATGATCGTCTCTTTGAGGCATTTGGCCTGAATATTTTAGTTTTATCGCCTTAGAACGCTTAGTTAAGAGCTATTGAACGATATCGATTGAAAAATGCTATCGAGTGTTGCGGGTTGCATTTGACAAGAATAATTAAATGAATTTTTTTAACAAATCCTTCATGATTTTAAAGTCAAAGTGCAATTCGTCACGTCAGCGTGAAATTTTATTTCTTTAGTGACCTCATTTACAAAGCTTGCTCGCGTGTGAGAGCAGCAAAAAGTATGTATACTTCTGAAATATAGAGAAGACGATTATTAACAAAATAATAATTCAATAAATTAGAAAGCACGTGAACAATAAATGCACTCACAAAATATTAGGCGTAAACATGTCGCTAGTATTTTTATCGAATATAATTTCTTCCTAGAATTTATTGTGGAATAAAGAAGGTAACACGATTATTTAAACCGTCCAAAGTTCTTTGTCACTTGCGGCGAACCCAACACTCAAGGCACACTTTCCAAGGCTCAGTGGAATGACCCTAAAGACACCGCTCGCCCTAGGTCAGGCTCCTGTAGGCGGACGGCGAGGGGTGA